>JABFPN010002444.1:0-22275 GCA_022817305.1 Leptoteleia sp. ZL-2020 | reverse complement strand
CTTTTTCTTTTTTTTTTTTTTTTTTTTTTTTTTGGCGCAAGATTTTTAAATATTCAAGTAAGTTATATCATTGGCGCTTCGTATGATGACAATTATGGCCGCTAGTTTATTTTACTTTTAAAAGCAGTTTCACTTAATTCAAGCACTTGTCCGTTTCGTTTCCTTTTTCCTTCCACTGTTTATAAATTATTAGATTACTGAACAATTAAAGTAAGGGACAATTCTCTTATATTTTTATACTGAAATTGCGACAAAAAAATTCCATGTTTGTAGAGAGATTATTTTAAACTTTTCGAAATTGAAACTGAAGTTAAGAATTCACCAAACAAATAATGCCAAATAAAGAAATGTAATTTTGTTATTAAATGGTTTTAAACACTAAACATTTAGACTACGCTAATCCGAGATTACGATACAAACACATTTTAACCAAAACTCATACATGATTATATATAAATCAATATGTCTATGCATGGATTATTATATTTGATTTCATGAATGAATAAATATTATATATGATTACATAATATAACATTACGTATGATAAAATACAATCAAAAATAATTTTTAGTTACTTCTATTTATATGCATAACTAAAGTTTTATCATAAAAATGTCTGATCCCTCATCAGATCCTTCAAACGACTAGATTTATTTGACAGATAGGTTTCACATTCCTATCCAACCAACCAACACATGAATAAATTTGTAAGTCGTTAAAGTTTTTTTTTTTTTTTGACATATTGTTACATTTAAAGCAATTTAAACAGAGGTCGAAAATCACAGATTGAATGTTTGTTTTTAAAATTTAGATTTATTCTATTTTTAAGATAAACATCAAGCTGAAAGTTCCCATAAAAATGCACCAAAAGAATTGTTTTTTTTTTTTTTTAATGAAACTATATTACTAAAAGATTAACATAAAAAACGATTAAAAATAGAAAATAATTAATTTTTTTAATATCAAATGAAATGAATCTGTGAAATTAAACGAGACCTGATTATTCTTTGCGCATCAAATCATTTCTACACTGAGAAAAAATTTAATCAATGAAACTAATTAATAACATGATAATAATTTTTGCAAATATTATATTATACTTTAATATTTACACACTGTAGTAATTATAACGTTAAAGGAATTATTAAATTATAAACAAATATGTTGTAATCAGTTAAATTGTAAAATAAAGTAATTATGTAACCAAAAGGAGGATTTCTACTTTTCAAGTTAAAATATTAAGCACATCGAACGTCGTTCAAGCTGTGACGATGTAATTTAAATTCAGGTAAAAAGTGTTCCTCGTATTACTTAACTTAACGCAATAAGCATGAGAATTAAAGTTTTATCTCAATGGAATATTGCTAAATTTGATCAAACTCCAAGTACAGAATAATTGAAATACAACTGTTAATGTAAATGCATTCTTAAAATCGCACCTTTTATTTATATTCAACAAAAAATTAATAATTAAACTACTTTTTAATTATCTGTTGAATATTGTATAATATATGACACACGGATTCAACAGATGACGAAGATTAACTCGTTGAGACAATAGTGTATCTGTGCATGTGCTACTTTCTCTTATAACGATTAAATAAGATCCGTTCAATTTAGACAGTTCTTTTACCCACATTATATTTCTTGCAATGAAATATACAATAATTTTTAAGAAATAATACTTCATATAAAATATGTTTAATGCTTGTATGTATAAGTTTTTAAATATTCAATTCATATTTATTCCATTGTCAATGATCATAAGATGTTTTAACTTACAATTCTCATTGTTCTAATTGCAATTCTTGCATTTTGACTTTCAATTCCAATTTTTAAAACTGTAAACATCCATATTTCAGTCTAATTATAATTTTCTTAATTAATGACATTTTTTTTAATTGACTGACATTATTTGTTAACTATTACATAACGTATGGCAATTGTCAATTCTTATTTACAATTTTTTTTTCAGCTATTAGTCATCATCTAATATCTTAAAATATTAAGTTATTGTGCATCTCCATCCAATTTTATGACCGTTAAAATAAATAAATTAATTATACATCAGTTCCGGCGAAACCTGCCGTTATTGGCAAAACAACTATGCAGATCAACTATACTGGTTTTACATTTTCTGAATGTAATATTTCTTATTTGTTTAATGCAACTACAAACTGCAAGAACTGTATTAAATTAGAGATTAAATGTTATTATATAAAAAAGATGTAAATTTACTGTTATTACAGTGCAACAAAATTTTCTATAATTAAATTTATAATCACGCACTGAGAAAAATTATATAGTAACTTGCGAACGAGTGTGCAGTTATGATAGAATTTATCAACCAATATAATAATTTCAACTATATTTTATTAATAAATTCTACCATACATTTTCATCTGATATAAGTTTCAAACTATCGATTCCCAGCCACAAAACATAAAAGATTTTAAAAAAGCAGTTTTTATATCAATGTATTGTTAGTTTAACATCGAACTGTCATTGATCCTATTACTCACAGCCTTAATGTTACACCGAGTCAACGCGCTGACCCTTTTAGAATACAATATCACCTGAAAAACTGTCAACGAACAAAACACTGAAGTTGTTCTATTGCCATCGGCTATTGCTTCAAGCGTCCGCGTTATTAAACCAACAATCCACGACATAGTTTCATTTACGAACGACTCAACATCACACGCGATATTAAAGTAAAATTCAATTTGTTTATAATTTTTTTTAACTTTTTCATATCTATATCATTAAAATCGTGAATAAATATAACTTACTATTGATACAAATTAACGAATACCGTAAAATTAACACTCTGCGATATATTACCAATAATATATATTCTATATCAAGAATGCCATTTCCTAGTAAAAATTGACCGGGCGGTAACCGAGCATGTAATCACGTAGATAAAAATTTGGCTATAATTACCAAATTTTTTTAAGGCAACCAAAAAATTTGTTTCTTTTTTAGCCGAACAAAATACTTAGTTTAAATAACCAAATATGTTGGTTAGCAAAATTTAGTAGTACTAACCAAATATCTTTGTTAAGCTAACACAATACCATGAACCAAAAGTAATTTGTTAAGGTAACCAAAATTGTTCGCAACTATCGAGGGTCGAACATCGCACCTAAATGCTATCGCAATTATAAATGCTAGTACCTTAACCACTATGCTACTGACTCTCGTGGCTGCCTAGGTGTAGTTGACATCAAAACGAATAAAGTCGGCTGCAATAACGCACTGACTCAAATAAAACAATTTTTACCAAACTTTATATTGTTTGAAAGCAGAAAGACAGTCAACATGCTAATTATTGCTAATAGTAATACCCAAGTAGAAATCTGGCGTGGCCCTGATTCGTTTTCCATTTTTCCAAATCAGGCACCGATTTGGTATCCAAATAAGGCGCCGTATCAGTTCGTAACGTTCGGTATGTATGAGGGCTCGATGTGAAACCAAATTGGAACCAAATAGGGGCCCAACAGGGACCTTATTTGTTATCCACACCATACAAGTGGTATTGAAATGTTAGAGCGGCGCTGGAATGATTGTGTTGCTCTTGATGGAGATTATATTGATGAATGAAGCCAATTTTGAACGAAAAAAACCGTGTTTTCTTAGTTAGGCCCGAGACTTTTCAGCCCATGTGTTATGATTGCGAATATATATAGCTCTCCATCTGCTGTTTTCCCTAGTAAATTTCCCTAGTAAAAATGAAACATATGGTCCATATGTAGTCCATATATGTTTTAACAATTTCATATAGAATAAAGAATTCATATGTGGACATATATACTTTTCCTTAATTTATATATGGCGATGTATGGTCAATATATGACAATAATTAATTTCCATATAAGGAAATTATTAAATGTATATATGGCTAAGATATATCAATTATTACCATATATCGACCATAAATGGTCATACATGGATTAAAGATAAATATATGTCCATATGCGAATTTTTTATATCCTTATATGAAATTGATAAAACGTATAGGAACCATATATGAACCATGTTTAATTTTTACTAGGGTTATGAACAAATTTAAGATAAAATATAAAATAAACGCTAAAATAAAATATTTAGTCTTACAAATTTATTGAAATAAATACATTATTATTGTATTTCTATCATAAATAATGTTCACAAGTTGTCCTTCTGGGTTCGATTCCAATTCATCGCGAGGAAATGAAGTGATTAATGTTTTCGTGCGCATCTTTCTCTCGGCGCGCGGCAAATCCAACGAAATAGCGCCAATTTGACAGTGGGAAAACAGAGCGGTCAAAATGACACGATATTAAACGAGCTCAAATATGAAACGTCGCACACGCGAAGCTATTACGTTACGCCCACGAGACGGGTGTGTTTTAGAATCAGTGAATGTTAAGCTAAGTTAATGGGTCCACTTCCCGGACACGTCGAGTTTCGCGGGCAATCGTCGGCGCAGCTGACAATGACATTGCCCGAGCGGCTACACACATACGCATTCAAAGCCGTCAATTTGACCGACGCGACGTGTCGTCGAGGTGCGTCGATGCATTTAAATTGCACTATCGTTAAATTGTCACTTAATGCATAATAAGTCGCGAGCGCGCCTTCATTTTTTAATCGCCATATAATTTACAACAAGTGTTATTTACGTTGCGATCATTGCACGCTGCCTTATAATGATTTATTCATTCCCAGCGTTAATTTATCGACTTCCTTCCACGTGTCAAACGAAACGGCTAGGAATAAAAGCCATTGATAACGGGGGGACAAATTTCGAAATCAATAAAACTTATTGGCATATGTTAATATCGCAAAACGACTCGCGAGGAATTATACACGGAAAAAAAATATGAAATGCACTACTAAAGTTCTATTTAAATTAGATATATTTTTTGGCTATTATTGACACGAGTAGAAATTATAATTATCGTAGGCAAACAAATTTATGTGGGTCAATTTTATGAAAAGTAACCTAAGAATTCCTTGAATTGCACACACTGTATGACTGAATAAACCATACAAATTTATCTAATCCTTAAAACACTGAAATTGAAGTAATTTTAATTGATATAATGAGGTTATGTTGAGTCCCTATAAGATAAGTGTATGGTTGAATCTGTCTTACAGTTTATGTAACGTTTAAATATTCAACTTTATTTGATTTCATATATATATCCTTCTGCAAATAACATAAATTCTTACTTAATTAATTAAAAATTTCTAGATCAACTCATTTATCTACCAAAGCGAATAGTTTTTTTCCGTGTAAATTTGACCCATGATAATTTGCGAGCGATCGAAAATGTCCCCAAGTGAGCAGGGAACAACAATTATTGATAATTGATGGACGAAATTAATCGCCATTAATTTGCAAATGACGTTTATCATTCATTATTTATAATTGATTATTTCTTTTTGATCGTTTTTATCAATTACCGTGTATTGATTATTTATCATTGATAATAATATATCATTCCGCGCTCCTTTTATATTAGTCTTTATTTGGTATTAGTCTTTAATAATTCGCCATAAATCATCGACCTTGCACAGTTGTCAATGTATAATCGTTAATTATTTGTTATTGATCATTTAGCAAGGATCCACGCAACGTCAAAAACTTCTTTTTAGTACTTCAACTAAGAGGCAAACGAAAGTTTATATACCAACCACTCTTTTTTTTTCTCCTTGATTATTAATAATCAATTGACTGCAACTTTTTTTTACGTCACTGCATCTTAAAAATGCGTCACGTCTGATGTAATTGTAATAAAATGTATAATAAAGCTGAAAATTCAAGTCACGGCATCGCTTTATAAAGTCTATATGTTTATTCGTACTTGCTCCACAGCAGAGTTCAATATCCAAGTATAGAAGTGTTACAAGGCGCGATACTCCGCAGGTTCATATTTCTTTCTTCGCATCGTTTTTGTTTTTCACACATCATACAAACCACTCGCATTAAATAAATACCCCGGGCAAAAAAATTTCAGAAGAAAAACTGTGTTAGGTTTTAATTCTGAATTGCAATAAATATTCGGTTTTCATCATTGTACAGTTTGTTTTTCTTTAGTAAAAGTGAAAAATAATTGACATTTTTTACCGTGAATATAATGTAGATCGTGAGAGAAATTTTTGGTTATCCTAACTATAAAAATAAAGTTGGTTTTGGCGTCAACTATAGTGCGGTTCACTTCGTGCAAATAAGTATTTCAAGTTGAGTCACCTATAAAGTAGAATTGAAAAAATCAATTAATAATAATAATAAATAATAAAGTTATAAAACATAATTGCAATTAAAATTGTGTAACACAAGGCTTTTAAGGTATAATTTTAGTAATGTGTACTATTTTTTTATGCCAATTTTAGTGCAATTTTTATTATATCAAGTTTATTTTATTGTTTTCTAGGTTCTTTTAGAGGTTAGGCTGTAAACACTGTTCTGATATTGTTATTGAAACTTTATTTCTATATTTACCCAGTACAATAAGGCTCGGAAGGTCTGAGCCTGGCGTGACAACAATTGAGGTACAATAAAATTTGAAAGATAGTTATACTTTGACGTTATAAGAAAGGCAGTTATCAGCACGAGCCTAGGGACTACACCATAGCAATCAAATATGTCACTGCATTTAGCGCAACTATATTTCTATAGTTGACACCAAAACCAACTATAAAATAGAGTTGTGGTGAAAATAGTTCTGATTACTACAATTTACATTTGATACAACTGTATTTACAGTCATTGCAGCTAAATATGTCACAACTCTACAAATTTAGTTCTGACAACTTTGTAAATTTCTCTCAGTGTAATGTCCACCTTATATATTTAACAGTTTCCTTGATAATGGATTGATTAATTTATTACTTGATCGAAAAGATATTATAAAGACAATGTTAACATTTTATTGACCGCATAAAAATCTACATACAGCGTTAAAAGTGCAAAAAAAAAAGGCAAATTACAAGAGTCGTTGACAAAAAATCGAAAGTGCTTTTAATTTCAAAACGAAAAGTAATAAAACGTACATAAATTTAATTTGCGTATAAAAAGTTATAGGAAGAATTTCATAAAGGTAAATTGAAAATTATACATTGTCTTGAAAACTGTAAAACACATTTTGTAACAAAATTTATGGTGATGACTTATTTTATATTGAAATAACTAAAAATAAAATTTTATAATGAAATAAATAAGTTTTATTTTCCGAAATTTTACATGAAAACGACTAATGATATGTGTTTTACCACGACCTTTTTTTCATAATATTATTTGTACATGAAAATTATTATTAATTTAATCTTTATTAGAAAAAAGGTGAATCCAACAAGTGTCGAATTTATTAAACACTAAATTTACAAATTTCAAATTGTATTACAAGAGATTGCACTGTATAAAGTGAAAGTGTCTAATCAGTAAATTTAAATGTAAGCGATGAAATGTCGTTATTCAAATAAAGAAGAAACAATATTTAAAATAAATTGCTTAATAATTGTGATTCAAAAAAATAACGTAAATAATGCATTTGTGACTCAAAGAAGAAAACTAATATAAATAATGCAAATTAAAATACAATTGTTGTTACCGAATAATAGAATAATTAATTTGAAATAACAAAATACGAATTAAGTTTTCCTTAACATTCCCATATAGAAATATTACACAAATGAAAAAGTAATGAAATATTTATTACCTAATAATTTTAAATACATTATTTGATGTATTGTGATAAATGATAAATTAAACATCAAGTACTAAAATAATAATCAGTATACTAAAATAAATCATCATTGACACATTAGAATAGAATTGAGAATTACAAATAGAATGAAAAGAAACTTACAATGAGAGAAATAAAAATTTTACCGTTTTCAGATATGTAGCAATCAAAACTTATATTTATTCGTTAATTAACTTGTAAATATGAATTTTATATTTAATTTAATTTAAAAAAAATTGAAATTTCAAATGACTTTTAATGTAATAATATAAAATCTCGTGCAGCAAAATTTAATTCATTGACACAATTATGGTACTGCAATGAGAGAAATATTACAGAACAAATTACTGTTTATAACTGTGTTTCAGCTACATGTCTGTCTTTCAATCAAAATTACTTTTTTTTAAAAGGAAAAATTTCTGTTTCATTCAGAAATATAACATTTAAAACTAGTTTGTTTGCTTTTAAAAAGCAGTAATTTTTACCGAAAGACTGATATACATCTGAAACACAGTTAAAAACAGTAATTTTTTCTATCATATTTCTCTCAGTGTAATGAAGAATATATGTTCAAACATTTTTTTTTATTTTTATAGAGATAAGTATGATATCAATCAATTTATATTTTGTACGTTCTTTATAGTTGTTCCTATTGTTTTCATCTCGACAAAGCAAAACAATTACACCGTCCAAGTTATATTTCTTAACCGAAATATTGAATTTGACAGTCAAAAACTGAGAATGATGTTTAAATGCCAGCAACTTGTTATATTATTCCATTACTACTTGGCGCATAAATTGAATGCTTGTAGTACAATCATCGGCAAGCGTAACGCTGACAAACGCGCCATTTAGCGGAACATAAATATGGACCGCCATTAGTCTACAACGAGTTAAAGCCGCAAAATATCTCAACCAAACGTTCCTTCTCTCGCTGACAACTTTTCTTTGCGGTAAAGTAACTTGCCAGACTACCATTTGTATATCCGGGTAAATTCAAAGGATGGAATTTTCGCCGCTGAAATTTAACCTTAAACAACGCTTCGAAATAAGACAAGCAATTAAGTTGCTTTTCGTCGCAAGAATTCGTGACATAACTTTTCGACTCGACTGAAACGAGCGATCGTTGACTTGGCAAAGGCATGAATGAACCCGAGAAAAGCGGCCCCTGATGCGGAACAAAACATAAAAGTCTCGCGGCGGTTAATGTCAAGTTTGAAATCATTTTTAGTGGACAGCCATCCGTGACTGATAACATTCACGTACTCACTTCCTATTAATAGGTGGAGCAGTCAGAAATTAACCGTGAAAACAAATACAAAAAGGCACAACCGAACGCATCCCTATTAATAGGCGCGTACTTTATGCACGGCGACTCTTCAAAGAGACCATTCAGCTATATTAACCGCAGGAAAATGAACGGCGCTTAGAACGATCGAAAAATAACAATGCACCATCGATTTGTTGGCTCCGTTATTTTACATTATTCCTGTACAAAAGAGTAACGTTGAACCATAACGTTAAGCAAAACAACATTACCAGCACTCTGCGCTGCCGTTTGGAAACACCCTAATAAAAATCAAACATATATGGTCCATATATGTTTTAACAATTTCATACAAGGAAATAAAAAATTCATATATGGAAAGGTATATGTTTTTCCTTAATCCATATACGGTCATATATGGTCGATATATGGCAATAATTGATTTCCGTATAAGGAAATTATTAAATACATAATGGCTAGAATATTATATCAATTATTGTCATATACCGACCATATATGGACCATATACCGACCACATATCAGCCATATATGAATATGTCCATATATCACTTTCTTATTTCCTTACATGAAATTGTTAAAACATATATGGACCATATGTTTCATTTTTAGGGCATTTTGGTCTTTGTCAAAATCTTTCTAATTACAGATATTTATGAAGTAAGACTTCTCTACCAATCTTTAAATTACTACATTATAAGAAATTTTATAAATGCACGCATAACTTGTTATAAAATATAGTATTAACCTACTAATAAATTTCTACCAGTATGCAGAGACATAAAATTATAGCCCCGAAAACCTATACCACACGCTGTTTCAACGGCATTGTATTGAACGACTACCTAAAGTTAGAAAGTTTTAACACCACTTAATAAATACAGTTGCGACTCAATTTAATTTTGAATGTATCATGGTGGTTTACGTAATCGAGCCGGAAGAGGCCCCAAATTCAATCGCAAATACATCCAAACTAATTAATAACGCCAATTAAAAACAATGTATGTAATTCGGCAACGCGAAGGCTGTTATAAAAATAATTGCGAAACCGTCCGTGGCAGGCGGAGGTTTTACAAGTTGGCCAGGTGAGAAGTTCTACAGATCCGTGGGTCTTTGCTGTAACTTGAAATATAATCGAGGTAGACTACTTCTCGGAATCATACATAACCGCGATAGCCATTTCTCTCGCCGGTATTTCCACCGACCTATTACTCCTTTACTGATATATAACTGCCTTGGTATGTCACTTTCATGAACAAAAACGGCTACTATGGAAAAATAACCTTATACAGGTGGGAAATAAGGTTGAAAATCATAATTGTTTAAGTCAAGCGAGTATTTATATCACTCCCGCGGTACGGCACGAGAATGTTTTAGTCTTTTAAAGGCATTGTTCATCGGTTCAATGAGGGAAATTGAAAAATGGTAAAAGTATTTACAGAATTTACGGAAGAATGAAGTTGCTTCGCAACTTTTGCTTATAATTTAATATAAATCGTGGATTTTTACCTTCAATAGTACTTAATACTAAAACAACAAATTTAATCAACTTCACGTTTTGCTTGCACATGATGTTCAAATTTCCGAAGAATTTTTTTCTAAAAGAATATTACTTTGCATTTATTTCATGTTAAAAAGTAATCCGTGATTAGGGATTTAAAACATATGTATCTTTTAGTGAATCATTAACTGAGTCACCTAATCAACACAGATTAATTAAATTAATACATACATATATCTATGTATAATAATAACATTATTAATTATCTTATAAATTGCACTGGATAAACGAAGCATTTATTACAATCTATTTTTAGAGTACCAAAGTATAATCTAAACTACATAACTTTTATTTTCATCAAATCCACAAGATAATAATGTAAACTTCAAACTCTCTGTATCTGATAAGAGACGTAACAAGTCATACAAATTCCATCGTTATGATATTCATTTATATACATGTATAAGTATTGCTATTAAGGTTGTAACAATTGTATATTTCCTCAACTTTTAAGGAAATTTCAAAAATCTCCATCATACTTTTCCTTACACTGATGAATTAAACAATTTTTGCTATCCAAACAAATTATTATTAAAATTATAAGACTACTAGGATAAGCTTTGAAACAGTTCGCTATATATTTCTCTAATAACACAATCAATATGATGCAATGGGAAGAAATGTTGTCAATTTTTGTGGAAATCAAAATTTTTGTTCAAATTAATCAGGCTATTGCTTATATAACCACAGATTAGATAATTAGAATTATTTAGCATTTATTACGTGGATTTATTGTTGAGCTCAACCACGCAACAAAATACATGTAAAATTATAGGTTATTATGTCTCATGTTATATTTAATAATAGATTTCATTTCCTAATGGCCTGAATGAATTTATATTTTAAAATGTATTGCAATAATACTTTACTTCTATAAAATGCATTTTAACGTTTATCTCGATATTGCTTGTGAAAGAGTAATTCTTTAAATGGAATTATTTGCTGTTAAAGATTACTTAACTCCCTGATATGAACGTAGTTTTAATCTTGAAATATTACTTTGAAGACCACCTTAAAAATATTATTTTATATTTTCAATAAACGTATTTTTATTATTTTATGAAAAATAAAAAATAACGAAAATTGTTTTGTCAAAAATATTTTCTGTTTTACTATTATAGACTAAAATATATTTTAATAATAATATTAATATTTGAAAAATATTGTTATATAAATCCAAAATTTAATGAGAATACGCGTTCAATATTTTCGAAAGTAATACATCAAAAGTTCAATCACCAACTTCGAGAAAGCTCTCTTTGTTAGAAGCATTTTTTTTAAAAATGTTTAATTTCACGTACTGTCATTCTTTCTTACTTATATGACCATAAAGAACTGAAACTGACATTTACACTTAAGATATGTTACAAGTTTACAAATGCTTCGTCATAACAGCTGCAATGACTCTGTTTCATACTTGTAGTAAAAAATATAAACGAATTATACCGCTATTTTAGTACCATCTCTTTATAAATACAATAATATATAAGAAATATTTAAATTCCACACTGGGAGAAATATACTCAGAATATATACGATTATTGTAACCCCTATTTTTCTTATCAGATGTTTGTAATCTGAATGCATAAGGCAGTGGTTCTAAAAAGTACTATCACTGATAGGACAACTAAAATGAAATCTTAAAATTTTATCCGTAATATTGATATATATATAAAGTATTTTTTTTCCAGCGGCAAGAAATGAACTCAAATTGCAATCGTTCTAATGTGTTGAATGTTGACAACTTAACCACTTAGCCACGAGTCATTTTTATTTACTGTAATACACTGAGAAAAAAGATGTATTACAAATTACTATTTTTTGTATCAATTTGAGGATATATTGGGAAAGTAATTATTTCTACTGTTAATAATAGTAAAATTTAAAAATCATGTAGTAAATATTAGTGCAAATGTAGTACAAATTGCTTTGATAATTATCATTTTTACTATTTTTAATAGTAAAATTTGTCACTCTTCAGAGATATCCTCAAATGGATATAAATTGTTTTCAATTTTACTATTACTTTTTTCTCAGTGTATTTTTACAATCTCTTTTATTAATTTTTTTGTTAAAATTTTATAACAATTATTTTACAGTCAGTAAACTTCAAATTTACTCTATTCTGATTCATTTTAAATAAACAAAACGTTAGTTTACATTGAAAATACTTATTCATCAGTAGATAAAAAAGAAGCTCTATTCTTTATCATGCATGGATATAAAAACTTTCAAAATACGCTTATTAAGGTTCAACAGTCTATAAAGAAGACCTCTACTTTTCCTAGTGACGATAAGCAAAACTGAAATTCAAATATCATTATATGATATAATTAAAATACTTTGATTCTTGTAATATCCATTATGAATAAATATAGAATTTAACACAAATAATTAATTATAATTAATTTAAAGTATAATTAATGATTAATTTTATATGATATTTTTTAAATCATCTATTTTCCAGCGAAAAAAGTCAAATACATATCATTTCAAATGTAAAACTACAATTTGATACATATTATATAATAAATAATACACCGAACAAAAATAGTTGGTAGCAATTAAAATTTACAAAAACTATTACTGAAAATAAGACATGGACGAAAAAAAGAACCAAAGAATCAATAGTTCTCGAACAAAAGCCGCCACATATCAATAATAAATCCGATTAAACAATCGAATACTTTAGGGAAATATTTGCTCAATGATATAATCAACAAGATACGTCGTCTAAGGTACACCATCCAAGAATTCAAACTGGCAAGGAAAGTAACCGATCTACAAGTTTGAATAACATAGTTTTATATCAACAGTTTATCTTTATTTACAGTCGTAGAATACTGCGCAACTAAAATTCATCCCGCTAAATTTCATTCCATCCAGCAGAAACAAATCTCATCATTCACCGCCAGCCTATGGATTTCTAAAACCTTTCCTATAATAAAACCAATAAAAACCAATTCTTCTTCGACTTCGAAAGCAAAACAAAACAAAACAAAATAATATAGCCACTGAACGAAGCGTACTCGGAAACTCGAGGCGTCCAATCTAAATCCCATCGGAGTGGAAAAATTTGCCTCGGCGTAGGAGCGCTGGCACAGCGGCGACAACATTTTTCAAAGTCCCAGGTATAATAAAAGTTGGCGACGATATTGCTAGGTGGCGCAGGCTGTCGACCTGTTACCTTAATTTTTACCTACGCTCCCCCACCCGGGCGACGTTGAGGCCCCAGCCACCCCACTCCGGCCGCTCGGTCTTACTCGTTACGTAGTTGAGAAATTCCACCGTAGCGCGAGTACCGTTCGCATCGTTTGGTCTTGTAGTGAAGCCGAATTAGTCGTCCAAGTCGGCACGAGTGGTTTTGCCGATTAGTGGTTGAAAAAAGGGGAGTGCGGATAACGCCACCGAAGCGGTCACAGGATAGCCGTAGAGGAAGGAGGCGAGCGCGCGGGAAGTAGGTGAGTGAGTGGCAGGAAGCGGACTCGAGAGGACTCGGCCGATGCGAGGACTCGCCTACGCGGCGCGCGCGATGGGCTCGGCCGCGGTGGTGAATCGCGGACCGTTAATCGGCGATATCCCAGCAAATGGTTACACTGAGAAATCTTAAAGGTAATTATTGAATGTAGCACCCCAACCTATACTTTTTAAGAATTACTTCTTAAACCTATACTTTAAGCAAAAAATATATAGCTTCGGAGGGGGAGGGTGCTATATTTATTAATTACCAACTAAAATAAAAAAAGCTAATGCACTTTCTGGCATTCTCAAACTCTGTCCTCCAATGTTAAGAACATTACTAGGGCAATCTGCTAAACGGTGTCACTTTTTCAAACACTAATTATCAGAACCTCTTGTCAGATTGCCGAGCATTATTTTATATTTGAAAAACATAGACTCCAGAATTACTGTGCCATTTTTCTGAGTTTACCACGCGAGAGGGGACGTGCCGAATGGCGAGTCCGTCGGACCCGGTTGGCCCGAGGATCGTACCTCGACGGACGCGCCACCCCGCGACCCTTTGTGGCGGAAAGCGGCGCATTTTCTGGCCGCGGCTTCCCCGAACGGCCGATTTCCGCGAATCCCCCTAATTGCATGCGTTCGGGGCGGGGGGGGGGGGCGATTAAAGTCGGATTTTTGTTGGTTTACGACGCCGGTAATATCGATCGCAAGGGATAGATAATTACGAAAAGCCCATTACATCGGTTTCAAATTGTGCCTCGGATGCCGCGATAAATTCTTTCGCCAGTTTTTAATGCTTTATTGGATAGATAAAGATCGCGAATGCCCTCTCGACAAGAGCGCGAGCGTTTTTTTTGCCTTCGGATAGGGTATTAGCGGCAAACGAGTTTCGTCAGGCTAGAAATTGTTAATAAAGTAACGGGGACATCGCGGATAAATTGTCTCCTCGGATGACGAAACGTCCTGTTTTTGATTCCTTTTCTATTTTCTTTCTTCTTTGTTTTTGTTTTCGGAACGGTAACATCGATCAGCAGTTTCGATCGGCGGAGGGGGGGGGGTGTTTGCATACAATGCTTTTATTGGCCTTGCACATTGATGGGATTCTTGCAAATTGCTGACGACATTGTGGTCCAATATTTGTCATCGGCAATTTCACCTCCGTCTAAATGTTGACCTTTCATCGATGTGTATTAAAGAAATTTATTATCGTCATTCGATTAAATATGATCACTGATCAGCCAGATAGGCGATCTCGATGACACTCATATTTCCAACATTAATTCCTAAATTAGTTCACAACTTATTTTAAGACTCGCCGTCCTTACGACTTCCCTTCGATTTCCTTGTCAACCTTAATTCGCTTTTTTTTCTTTTTTGTTTTTTTTCTTTTCATCCTTTGCTGAGAATAATCAAGCGTTATTCCAGTATTCTTGGAACGATACAAACGTTTATTTATCTGAACAAAATTCATCGATGATTACGATTTAATACGCGTACTTTAATTTGTATGAAACAAGTACGTCCGTTGTAATATAATGAAAGACGATTAGAAATCAACTGATGATAAAATATAACAGCGATAAGACAAACCAATTGTACGCTAATACGAGTATTCGCTTCGTGTAAATGAATCAACACAAATGCGCGTCGTAAACGGTAATATCACTTTTTCTCTTTCCGCCAGTGAAGTCCGCTCGCTTTATAATGTTTAAATAAATAACGATTGGCTTTGTCACCTTGCAGCACAGATTAATGCAAGATACCGTTCGGCTGAATTTAATATCGATGAATATTGGGAAAGGACCGCGACGGGGCATTCGTTTGATTTTTGACTCGCCTCGCAATTAGCACAAAATGGCGCGACGAATAATAATGAAAATGATTTATGGCCGGTTATTTTCTTATCCAAATAATATTTCTTCAAACTAGATTATCATCTAAGTTGCATTTGACGTTGATGTTGTAAAAAGAAATTTAAATTGCAAAGCAGACGACCGCCTCCGGATAAACATAAATTTCCATTTTGTGGATACAACTGTCTGCCAGTTCGGACCTAACTTCGAATAAATTCTCGTCTGCTGGTCTCGCCATTTTCCGAAACAGAAAAATACCCGATGAGTGCGGGGGAAGCCGTGAACAAACGTTCACGGAAAGAAAAATATGAAGAGCACTACTAAATTTCTATTTAAATTAGATATATTATTTGATTATTATTGGGATAAGTAGAAATTATAATTTATGAAAAATAACCTACCGAATTCCTTGAATTACATACACTGTATGACTGAATCAGTCATACAAATTTATCTAATCATCAACACAGTGAAATTCAAGTAGTTTTCGTTAACACATTGAGGTTATGTTCAGTCCCTATAAGATAAGTGTATGGTTGAATCAACCATACAGTTTATGTAACGTTTAAATATTCATTTCATTTGATTTAATATGTATGTCGTTCTAAAAATAACTTAAATTATTTTAAAAATTGGTAATTAAACTCATTTATCTACCAAAGCGAATACTTTTTTTCCGTGTTTGCCCATTTATTCCCCAAATCATCGTTAAAATTTAGGCGAACCATTTAATCGTGATTATGAGTACGACCGGTCGACCTTGATAAAACAATATGCCGCTTTGCCAGAATTAAAGTTTACTCATTTTGCTATATAAGTCGAATATGAGCCGAACTGCTCGGGGATACGTTACTTCCAAGCACCGACTTTTCTTTTAACGTACACCTGGTTATGGTTACATCACCCGGCGATCGAAATAATCATAAATAACGCCTCGCAGCATATTTATAAAACATGATAATAAATATTGCAATAATAATAAGACAATTAATTGTTGGACTATGTGATTCGCAGCCTCATGACCGTGCTTGGTCGTAACTAAAAAAATTGAATTTCATAATTCATAATTTGGATACAAAATGTCCGTTAATAAGAAATAAAGAACTTATTTTTGAAGGAATATGAAAATACTAAAGGATACGAACTATATGTGTATAAGATTGTAAGAAAATTTTGCATAAATACTACAACGTGACTAAATATTATCCATCTGATTTCTATAATAAGTACTAATAATTTTTGGACAATTAGAATAAAATTTAATAAGAAATATGCATGTTATTTATATATAAAGTGGCAATTGTCATATTATGTGATGACATGACATCTATCAAAAAGAAATATCAACTATCAAAAAGAAATTAAACAATTGCAACTTTATATATATATATATATATATATATATATAAATGACATGCATATTTCTTATTAAATTTTATTCTAATTGTCCCAAATTTATTAGTACTTATTTTTTTATTAGAGTTGATATGTAAAACAAAGACAGCTAACAATAAGTCAGCTGTCTAGCACGTGCACACGAAATTTAGTGAAATCAATTAAATTACTTGACTTTATTAATTATATTTGAAGTCAATTTAAAGTTTATCTCACTCATTATATTTAATTAAAAGTTAAGTTAAATGGACCAAGTTACTTTTCCGACTGTGAGTGTTATGGCAATGAAATCATTTTCACACAAACAAACAAACCCAGATTAGATTACATAGACTGGACCAGTATAGGGTTACCCAATATCGGCAAACCCGGAGAGACCCTACCAAAGACCCAGACTGGGGTGCCCTTTCTCGGAACGCCCGCCGGGCTTGCCCTGGTAGGGCCCGGATTTTAATCCGGGTATACCCTGACAATTCTTACTAGGGCACTAAGAAAAATAGTATAGTAATCCTTGACTCTATGTGTTCCTGTATAAAATAATGCTTGGCAGTGTGAGAAGAGGTACTACAGTTCTGATAATTGATACTTGAAAAAGTGACACCGTTTACCAGACTGTCTGGTAATGTCCTTAACATTAACACATAGACTCTCAGAATGCTAGAAAGTATAGTAACTTTTATTATTTTATTTTTCTCCATGTGGACATAAAAAAGGTTACATCCAACTACTTATTGGCATTGACGTAAGCATTTTAAGGCGTATATGATTTTATAAACGCGTTCTGCATTCGGGTCGCGCATCGCGAAAACTAAAATATAGATACTGACACCTATCAACACATTATTCAAAAGACCAAAGACTCACCTTGGTGCTTGGCTTCAGACAATAGCGGGACACAAATATACGATGATAAGCAGTCACTATTCGTTGGGTTTATATGCAAACAAGGCAAAATTAGAGACATTCAAATGCGCCGCGGTCTTCGACTTTTATTTGACAGATCGTTCCTCGCGAAGTCGCCTCTCTTTCTTTTTTCTTTTTTCTTTTTTTTTTATTTTATTTTTATGCTAACAAGTTGTTTCAACGCGTACGTTTATAGCCATATTATCGCGACTTGCGTAATGAATTATTTATGTAATTATACATGGAATTTATTTAAATTGTTTCCACCATTGAGTGCGCACTTGATCGTGTACGTCACTTTAAACGAATCTGTCAATGATGATACAAACGGAAAAACATGTTATAAGAAACTGGTTTTGTTCAGGTTGGTACGGTGCAAAGCAAATTTTAAATGAGCACAAAATAAATTCGCTTAAACATTGAATCATGTTAGTGCTACGAGGAGATCAGTCCTCAACTATAAGAGCTAAGAATGGAAAATCCGCTTTATGACTTTATGGTGGTGATTTGTTAGAATGTAATTGTTAAAAATTTTATACTACAAAAATGCTGTAAAAACGGAAAAATGCTAAAAAGTCCCAATTTTAGCAGTTTTTCAACGTTCTTCAACATTCTTTTCGACAAGGGGACTTGAAATAAATTTAGCTTTAATCATAAACAATTTTGCATTTCGAATACATATATATATATATATACGAAATACACGTTATATTTAATTGCCTATTGAAATGTTTTGATTTTTATAATATAGAAGTAAATTTGTTATATTATTTTAAATTTGTTCAAATAAATGCGCAATAATTTTTAAACATGACTTCACTATTTTCGGAATATACTTGAAAGAAATTTTGCATTCGTCGACAAGGATATTATTTCAATGAAACAATCATTTTTTAAGCGTGTCACTGTAACAAATAATGAATGAAATAATACCTAATTAGCAATAGAAAGGCCTGTTAGGGCACACTGCATTATTTTACTGCATTTGCAATGTTTAGAAAAGTTTTGTTAAAAACATACATCCGTGTGTTTAGCATATGTTTTACAAGTGCATCTAAATAAATTACTTTATTTTCAATAAATTACCCGTGTATTACACTAATTGTATTGGTGGTTATGTACCACACGTTTCTATGCGACTAAAAATATTTTTGTGTTCGGGCTCGTCATTTATAAATTCATGAGGCGAACATCCGCATTAGTTGTTCACGTATTTTCATGGGTTCTGACCTCAAAAAATGTAAATGTTGCAATCTCACATTATATTGATTTCTGTTTAATAATGTATGAATTTTCTGCTTAAAACAAATTCGACTGCAATGTGAAACTTTTTTTTATTGCTGATTTCTAATCACGTCTTTTCATTACTAAAAAAAAACCTCAATGCTTTTAAATTTTAATCCTTATATTTCTAAAAGTGTTCGATAACTTAATTATTATTATATAATTCATAATCATTTTCCAGAATTTAAATCATTTAAACTACTCAGTAAAGTAAGTAATTAATTGTTGCATTTGCAACTAAACCTAAACTCTGATAAAGAAAAAAATGCATTAACACAATTGATTTACAATACTTAATTTATTTTTTATCGAATTAATTTGATTGAACGGATAAAAAAGAATATTAAAAATAAGATACCAAGGGATCTTTCAAATGTTAATAAATTGAATTCTAATTTTTGACAAACTGTTTATTACATCTTTTGTCCATTAGGTGTCACTATTCAGTGTCTCTAACCTATACCGTTCATAAAACAGAGTGTCAAATTGCACAAAACTATATGGAATTATAATTTTTAATAAACTGATTTAATATATTTTCATACTTTAGTTTGCCATATAATGACACTCTGCAAGTATAATGCCAAACTAGTCACGGTTAAATTATTGTGAGAGACAAATATGACTAATCGCGAGAAGTAGTGAAAAATGATAATGAAAGAAGATACAAAGAATTAACAGACTTAAAATAATATAAAAAAATAGTAAACTTTTTATTCAAAATTAATATTTTTTTCTCTCAGTGTACCGGTAATAATAATTTAGAAAAGTTAAAATTCTATTTATCAGTCAGAACATTGTTACTAAAGATATTTACGTTCTGATATTTCTTTCTCACAATCGAAAGATGCCGAATTTTGCTTCGCGTTCGAGAAATACGAGTAAAAATGTTGTCGAGAAAAATTCGTACTTTTTACTGGCAAATTGAATTATAAACTCGAGGCGTTTTAATTAATTGAACTGGATGGCAAGATGCTTTTTGTACACGCGTACAATTACTGAAAGACCCTTTGACGCGAGTTATATATAAGCCGAAAAAAAAAAGAAGATCCGTATAACGGCGACATCGCAGCACACTTTCTTGCTCTTTTCTTTGCCATCTTTGTCGTTTTCTTCGGAACCTCGAGGTCTCACGGGTCAACCAGCGTACCATCGATCCTCGACGGTATGCCGATCTCGAGGACCGCAACCGATTTCTGTTGTCAACCACGGTCGATGACACTGCGGAAATTTCTAATATATTTGTGTTAAAATACACTTTCACCTCAAAAGGGAATGAAAATTTGCAACCAATGAAAGTTTGTAAAAAGAGATGACAATTTTGCTTGGCAATCTATAACATGAAATATTCATAGACGTGTGCATCTTTAAGTTATTCTAAGAGCGGTCTTAAAATATCATTTATAACCGGCTTATATATGACTTCAAAATCCATCAATAATCGTTTACGTTGTACGATATCAAGGAAGAAAAAATTTATTAAAATATTATATAAAGTAAAAACCGAGCTAAAAAAATTGTAAATTTATTTAAAAAGAAAAGAAAATTAGTTAAAGATACTTGTGTCTAATTTTGCCAACTTTTTAACCTTTCAAAGCAATATTATTTTAATTTAATCGTTTAAATATCATTGCATTTACTTTTTTGTAAGATATTTCTATAAAATTGAAATATGAATGTGATCAAACTGCATACTTTTATATATAAATTGAATAGAAGATTATAAGTCAAAAGGAATTACCTTTCCTAAAAGAACAAAATAATAAAAGCTGATAAATTGAAATGGAATGGAAGACATAGATAAACAGATTAATGAATCCACTTAAGAGGAAAAAGTAAATCAAAATGACTAATTCGCTTCTACATATTTCTTATTTTTTACACGGCATATATGAGTGAAATTATACACGGAAGATAATTCAATTGTTTATAATTCCGCAATATAAAAAATTATATACGCACAATGGAGATACTTTATACTGAATTGTGTGCTGATTTTAATTTAAATTCATTAAAAATAATGAATTAAAAACGGTTGCAATACATTTAGTTTGAATTAACTTCACCAAAACAATAGCACAAACACAGTAAAAATACAATAAAAAGGTAATAAATACAGCAAAAAGTAATAAACAAAAACAGTTTACATTAACGATTATATTAGATTGTCTTTTTAACGATCTAGTTCTTGCAACGCTAAAGCCGTATGAATTTAAATTTGTATATAAAACTTCATGTGATATGTTTTTCTTCGTCATGTAAACAATTAACTTGAAATTATTCTTTTCATAACCGGAAATAAATGACCATCGTCTAAACGCCGCGCGTTCAATATTTTATTACAATAATAGCCTTCTACTCACTAATAATGAACTTTTTTATAATACATTTGTCAAAATGAACGGCCATATTATATCACGGAAATAATAGATATATTATATACACGGAGAGAAAAGATTAATAAAATTTACTGACATTCTTAGTAAACTGGTTATATATTGGCAAAACTTGAAAAACTACTATCTTAAGTTAGTAAAACGTATCAATTTGTTGAAAATGATTCTTAGAAAGCTGACACTTTTTACTAACTTCGGATAGTAATTTTTCAGTTCTTGCAAGTATATGACCACCCATGTGGAAATTGCCAGCATTGACAAACGGCCCAAGCTTGGGCCAGTACTGGCTGCCAGCATACGGCAGACAGCATTGGCCCAGCATTGCGGAAGAGCCGAATGACAACAGATTCTGTCGTATGCCGGATCAATAACGGCAGTTGAATTGTTTTGTTTAACGGGC
>JABFPN010002443.1:0-22276 GCA_022817305.1 Leptoteleia sp. ZL-2020 | reverse complement strand
TTTTTTTTGTTGATTTTAACGAGAAATAGCGAGCTTTCAGCCCCTCTAATAATCATCCCCGTGCAATTACTTTCGGTATCAGTCTGCGGAATTACGCGATAACAAATGGCAAATAATTCGAATAATACTTAATTTTCCTTAATGAAATCGATGTAACGTCGTGGCGTAAAATTTGTATGTTGATAATGCTACCAAGTAATTGCAATATCACGTAATTACGCTAAGCCGTATAAAATTTACAGCACAGTAAACAAAATTTTAATTATGCGTATTGAACTGAATGTAATTACTTATAAATGAACGGAATTTAGAATTGGCACGTGTAATTAAATTAAATGACTGCTCGCAAAAGGCGGACGAAATTTTGACTGCTCGAATTAACGTTAATACTTAGGTAAGGAAATGTTGCAAATAACGTGGAAACATTGCGCAAACTCAGGTTACTCGATGCATCGAAGTGAAACTTATATTTTTAAATATTCTAATTACAATTTTTCGTTATTAATATAAATTCTAGCCTCTTATTACCTTTTATTATAAAATTTAAAAGAAAAAATTAATTTGGAGTAATAATTAAAAAATTTTCATTACAAAAAAATGTCTTCGAGATCTGAAACACAGTCTTCGATGTTAAGATAAGACATATAAATGTAACTCTTATTAATTTTGTACGATATCTTATTTTTTCATTGAAGATATAATATAATTTTTTAAATTTAAATATTCAATAAACATATTTTAATATTACGAATACACTTTTTTTTATTGAAAAATTTAATTAAAAATGTATATCTCCGTGCCGTTCTTGAGAAATATTACAAGCATAAAAAGCTTCTTTTTTTCTTCCTTTATTTTATATCCCTTTTTATGCCCATAAAATGACAAAGAAATAAATATAAAAAATGTTTTTTTTTTCACCGTGTAACATCACCGAATATGACTTGTAATAATGCAAGCATAATTCGCATTGAATATGTGTAGGAATAATAGTGTATAATATATACCTGTTCGCAAACATATTTAGGGTAATCACACGGGCATGCCCGATACATTAAATGTAAACGATCGTCCTGCATTAAACATAATGGAAATATAATGCTTTTGAAAGAAGATATCATGAAAATCAAGCCATAGTGTTGGCATTAGAAATTAAACGAAATAATCCCTATTTACCAAGTGCCATGCATTTAATAATCTAAATACATATCAAAGAGCATATACGAATTCTTCATAAAGTGTCCATTAAAGTCTCATACATTGTATCATATCCCCCTATAATTTTATTATATAAAATAATACGTGGGAAAGATTAGAAAGGTAATTAAAAGAAAATAAGAAATAAACTAGAATTATAATAAAGTTAAAACTTTACCAAAAAAAAAAGATGGCACTCAAAAGTAAAATATTCTCAAAAAAAAAAAAACAAAAATTAATAATTCAGAATATAAAATGTAGAACATTATTTATTTTTATGTTGTACCAATTCCCCCTTTATGTCCTTGCAAACATAAACAAACATTATTCCCAATTTTATTATTGTTATTGTTATTGTTTACACGACCTTCCGTATATTTACAAACAATGATTGTTTACGTTTCTAATTTAAAAAAAAAACCGTTTCACCGCGCAATAAAGCAACAAAATACCCAACGATCTACAAATAATAACCCAGGTTTAAGCGGCAATAAAGATAAACGAATAAAGGCGAAAAACTTGGAAAAGTTAAATTCCGTTCGTTTTTCATCCGGAAAGTTCGCGACCTTAATTAACATATTACAAAATAACCCCGGACAATCCCCCGCCGAACTGAATAACAATACCTTAATAACGACGTGTAGGGTAAGTAAGGAAGGAAGGTATAAGGGGTAGGGGGGGGTATAGGGGATTAATACGAAGGTAGCATGGGATTTCAGACATATTTGATACACGCCAACGTTGTTACCAACTTTTGTCTACGTAAATTGGGGATAATTGGGGCGGCGCGGAAATGAATTCATTTTCCGCGAACCAACGTGTAACAAGGCAACAATATAAGCTTCTTTTAAAACGGCGCGACAGGACTGACTGACTTGACTGACTGAGAGCTGAAGGGGGAGGGGGGGGAGAATCCGACCAAACCCTCCGCGGATATAAACCGCCGCGAAACTTCACGACAGATTCGAGACCGTTAATTACTCGGAAATTAATGGAATAAACGTTACGGGCTGCGTTGCAATCAGATATGACGGGTTTGCGCGCGCGCTCGCTATGCGTAATGACGAAGTTTACTTGGTTACTAAACTGAAATTGAATAACACACATCGGGTCCGGGGCGCTGTTATGAGCTTGCGGTCAAATTAGTAATTGTTACCAAACTGGGTTAAGCTCTCGTCTCGGATAACGGCGCTCCCACGACTTTTCTCTGTCTTTACCAGGGGGGAGGTCTTCTTGACCCCCCCCCACCCATCACCCTTCCCCCCACCCTATCAGCGAAATCAAAGTTCGAGCTCTCGCCCATTGTCATCGATTTTCCCGCAATTATTTCGATCCCGAGGAATTATTATAGGCAAGTAATTCCCTTACACTGATTCCGATTCTGGGAAGTAGTGAAACGCGGGAATTTAGGGAAGTTATTGTCGGTGAGTGACGGCGAAAGATTGGAGGGGGAGAGATAATTGTAAAAATTGCCACAGTTGGAATGAATGTAAAATCTGACTTGGCGTTCCCGTTGATCTGGCGTTAATTGGGGTCAGATTTTATGCAGTAAGGGGGAAGAGGGAGGGGTGGGGGGGGGGATATAGAAATTCAGTTTGGAAGTTGGAAATTGATGTCTTCCCGGGTTTTCGCGAGTTTTAACTGGGTTAAAAATCTGGAGGGGTATAGCATTAGGACACGTGTGGTGGGGGGTCCCTTTTATTTCTTGACCGCAACCGCAGTGGGGGAAAGTGGAGGGAACCATTTAAAAGGCGAAATCGGAACCGGACTTTTCGATTGCGAAATGTCAATATTTGCGCGCGAGTCGCGGCAAAAACTCGCATGGAGAATCCGCGTAAACAATTGGAAAACGAGACGATCCGAGTCCGGCCGCGGGCTTATTTACCGCGGTTAGACCCGATCCGTCGGTGCGTAAATTTATCGCCGCGGTCGAAACCCCGGATTTCGGCGCGGAAAATCCGAAAAAAAAAAAAAAACGAAACAAAAGTCGAGTTAATTTTCGTTAGTTTCGTTAGTTTTGGAACTGAAATTTCGTTAGTACTGGAACTAAAATTGTATAGTAGTGTACTATAGTGTATTATACAATTTTAGTTCCAGTTACCCAGTTTTTAGTTAAAATAACCATAATATGGTTAATTTAACCAGAATTTTAGTAATCACGAAAATTAACCATGTGACTTTTTTCTCAGTGCACCATTATACAAATATTAACAAAATGTCAATGTTTCCTTCCTTATACGAAAAAAGTAATATATATTTTTTGTTCAAAACAAAAGCATCCCAACGTAATTACAATTACGTCTAAAAGGTCCCGGACTAATAAGAATTGCAATTTACTCAAGTTTCGCATTGCTTGCGCTCAGTTTGGCACTGCTTTCGCGATTGAAGATTTATTGAAAAAAAAAAGAAAAAACAACACGGATCGATACCTTATTTGTTATTGAAATTGAAGTAAAGGCACGTATTTGCCGGCGGGTTTTAATGCAGGGCGCTTCGTTAAGTTAAGAGCTCGAAACATGGGAGCAAACCAGAAGCTAGGTAGGCTGAATTAACATATGTCATGCAAACCGAAGCTTGCGGTCAGGGGTTAACCCTAAGGTTAAATGGTGACTGTGCGGCGCAGTTAGAATACGCTCGCGTTGGTAATGACTGCTTTTCACCGCTCGTCATCCATCAAGAAATGTCATTTGCTAATAGACATGCAAATTCAATCGTTCGGCCATCATTGAAACTGACAAGGATATTACACCCTTCACTTCAATCGCGCCCGATTCCCCTCTCGTCAAATTTCCATGCCGTTGTTTGCTTTTGGTCCAAATCATTTTACAATTTTCTTCGATAAAGTTCAAGACCATCGTTAAGTTGACGTTATATCAGGTATTAGGTATTTTTTTCCGTTCGAAAATGTCAAATTTTGAGCCGAATAAACGTAATTTTCTGGAATTTTTGAAAACGATGACTGACATCGAAGACAAAACGGAAGACCGAAAGTGTACGAAGACATATAATTGGCAGCATTATTGTATCAAGAGATAAATTACTTACTTAATTGATACTTCTAATAGTAATTTATCATAAATTTAGCAGTATAAGAACTTAACGTCAAGTATTAATTTAATTCTGCCTTTGTCGAGTACTTTGAATTGGTGTTAAAATGCAAAAGCTGGGCTTTTATAAGGTTTCGCACTTCCAGATAATATCCTTTATTTAATATTTCACTTGGAAAGATCATTTTGCAAAAATTCTTTTTAATATCCTTCAAGAATTTTACGACAACAGCAACCGAGACTGCGATAAATCTTTAATACGGGCAATAATACTTGCCGGGAAAAATAGGGAGTAACATTTTTACACTTAAGTTGGGATAGTACGAAACGTTACAATTAATGCGTGAGATAAAAAATGATTACATGGAGCGGCATAAATATCATCCCCATTAAGTATAAAAACGTGGAAAATATTATTAAACTGGTTTGGAGATTGCTTTCATTTTGATTTTGTAAATTTTAATATTTTCCATTTTGTTTTGGCAATTGCGGTTCGGCTGCGATTCAGCATTCTATTAAAATGAAAAACGTAATAACTCGAAATATCAACAACAACAAAAAAGAAAAAAATCAATAATAAATGTTATAATTTATTTCCCGAAATTCAAATTGCCAACTAATTGGAAATAATAATAAAATCATTATCAAGATATCCAAATGTTTATAAATAAAAATTGAAATATAACTCAACATTTCCTGTTGTTATTTTTTCCTAGGAAACCACAGGTCCGGGCAATGTAAAAAGTGAGAAACTATTCTCTTGATGGTCATCAACTTACCTGCAACAAAAAAGGAAAAATCATTATTATTATTATTATTATTATTATTATTATTGTTATTGCAAGAAATGTTAAATGTATAACCACTCGTAAAAGTAATCATTAAACTGAATCGCTACGAATATTATACGCAACTTTTATGCGCTAGAAAAAGGAGAAGCAGGTTTGATTTTATTCAGAAATAATGCTAATTTACAATACTGTGCATGTAGAATCAGCAGATTGTTCGATTATCGCGCGAAAGTGTTTAGCAATGCAAATCGATGGAGATACAGTATTGATGTTGGGTGTATAAATTTAATATTATTGAAATTATCTCGCTCAAGATATTTGAAATTAATGCACTGAGAGGAAAAAAATGTCTATAAATATTATTGCATTATCTTAAGGTGATCCATTTGTTTGTAATTACAAAACTTAACGTTTACTTACAAGAAAGGAATATTCTCATTGTAAATTAACACTTTTATCATTTATTGTTAAAATGAAATATCTAATTCTTAAAGTGGCGCCATCTGTGTACAAAAGCATTAAGTACTAAGTATAAAATACCACAAACATTTCTAATTTAACATTTATCATCATATTTGAAAAATATACTAAAAACTTTAATCAAACTTTAAAGAATGGTCTTTGTTTATTTTCATTTTAATTTTACCGTAATGACCTTCAAACTGTTTACAAACATTACTCATTAATTATCATAAATATTGATAATCTTCAACAGTTCCAATCATCAAATTAAGACCCCACTCACATATCCACTTTTACCAATAATTTCGTAACTAATTATAATGACTTAATTTGCTAAAATATTTAAATTTAAATCACTTAAATAGCTAATCAATACTCAAAGGGTTTATTCCTGCGAGTAAACGAAAGGCAAATGGTTGAAATTGCACGTAACAATGTGGAGTCCGCCGCGCAAAGTGAAACTCAAATTCGGACTGCTTAAGATTCGGCAAAGGGTCCGCCAGTAGTTAAGTAGTACAGCCACCGATATGGTCAGCCGCTGTGCGAGCAATTGCCAACTTGTAACTCAGAACTCGGCGACGACGTTTTACCCCGCGACCGTCATGTCCCCGGTTAGCGGATTAACGAGAAGGACGTAGACGACAACAATGGCCGCGCGACATCTAATTCGCCGTGCGATTGAAATTCAAATGACGCGCAGATCCGCCGCGAAATGGCGGCCGGACCCGCCATTACGCGCGCGCCCGAAGTCAACGAACCGCGACGCGCGTTCTTGAAACTTTTCCCATGAATAGCAAAAATTTTTCGCCCGCTGATTTTTGCTCGAGCGACGGGATCTTCGCCGCGGCCTTCTCTCCACTCGTAGCCGCGCTCGCTGATGGCTGCTATTTATTATTCACGATGAATTGCCCCGGGGCGATACGCGAACGCACCCCGCGCCCCCCCCACACACACACACACACTTTTTCGCTGTACCCGCCATTCGGCTGCGTATAATTTAAAAACATATTTCCTCCTTCTTTCGATCCAGTTAAATTAGAATGTTACGAAAGTTTTTTTTTTTTTAACGTTTCGACCTAAATTATCTTTTAGTTAGCTGTATGGTTGCGTTCAGTTTTCTATTATTCTATCGTTTAAATTTGTCGCATTTTTATGGAACTGAAGAACGAAACGTTTTTAATATTGTCTATATACAAAAGTAATGTTTGTAAACACCTGGAAGGTCAAATTAAGGTTGCAAAGACAATAATGTTTGTTTACAAACAAGGGAGATAAAAATGGATGTAAATATAAAACAAAAACAATGTTTTTTTACATTTTATATGGCGAAAACGTTTCATTTTTCAGTCCTATCGTATTTTTAAATATTCCCTTTATCAAACCATACTTTCAAATATCTCCCTTTTGGTATGGAGCTTCGAATGGTCCTTTTTTTATTAGAAAAAAATAAAATTTTGCTTTTAAACGAGTACATATATAATGATTATACAATTACTTTAAAAAATAAATACTTTTCTTCAATTAAATTCATTTTTTTAGAGGAAAAAATAATGTTTGTTATTGTTTTTATTTTTTTAAGTAGCCCTTTATGAACACAAAACAATAAAAATAAATAAAGTTTAATTAAATTTGTTTATATTGAAAACGATCTATTGTACAGTCCAATAAAAAAATCGTTATTTTTTTTAATACTACTTTGTATAATACTAGAATAAATGTAAATGCCTCGCGCAAGCATCGAAGGCTTCGAAATGCCTTTCACAAGCGCAAGAAATTCCTTTAATTATCAGAATTTTTTCCCCCTCGAAATGCGTATAATTGATTAATTCATTTTATCTCCACTTAGCATTCATATTTAGCGCGAGATGCGCACGCACTTGGCGCCTCATCTGCAACTTCACGCCGCGCCGAGTTTTGTACTAATGGATGTAATGAATTTTTTCCTAATAGATTATGAAACAAACAATATATTCATGCAACTGAATTGTAATAATGACAAATTCTTTTCTCCACATTATTATCTGTTTGCAACAACAAAATTAAATTTTCCGTTAAAACACAATTATAAAAAGCCATAAAATATGCAAATTAAACATTTTTAGAAGATGAAAAAAAAACAGTCACGACATTTCGCGTGGTCATAAAAACGAAATGAGTTCGATTATTTTCGAGCAGATTTTGTATGTATAGGGGAAAATAAGTTTCGACTATAATTGTCGCGCGTAAGGATAAAGATAACGTTAGAAACTTATGCGTCATCGGCGATCATTCGTTTATGCTCGGCGTGCGAAAATAGCTAATAACGCATCAGTCTAACATGTTACATTAAATTTTAATAACCAGCCGACCAACATTCGCACAATTTTCTCGACGCGGCCGATCGAATAACCTGCTTCAAAATTGATTTTAAACTTTATTATACTCTTATTAAAACGGATTCGCGCGCCCAAGTTATTATATAAGTAAAATATTAATATCTTGTTGATATAGGATTAATTAAATTTTCGGGGGAAAAGTGCGTTATTGGACGTAGATTTAATTCCAACGAAACTTTAAAATAAAACACGAGCATTAATTGACGCTGAAAAATGAAATCGAACTGAAAACGAGATCATATTTAAATTCATAATTATTCAAGGTATATAATTAAAGTATATTTTTATTTGATTGGATATTCTGTTTTCTCAGTATAATACAAAAAAAAATAACAAACAAAGTCGTGAGATGTGCAGTTATTCGCCTAATATTTGTTGATGTTATTATTGTTTTTGTATTTGTTATTGTTGTTGTTGACATTACTGTTTTTATTGTTATTACTGTTGTTGTTTTTGTTTCCATTGCTGTTTTTATTATTAATATTGTTGTTGTTATTGTTATTATTATTGTTACTGTTTCTGTTATTATTATTACTGTCATTTTTATTAATATTATTGTTGTTACTGTTATTATTATTGTTATTATTATTATCTTTTTTAAATGCAAACTCAATATCGTCTCGATAAACCTCGAATCAGCCATCGTCGAATCCTCCTCGCAGCTATTTAGACACATAATGATGTAGAACACGACAGGGGTTGCTTTTTTTACCCCTTGCGGATTGTTAACGCGCGGCCCGAAAAAGCGGACATCAAGCCGACAACAAATCAAAAAGTAATTAGCACACGTGGCAAGCTGGCACACGCGAGAGCAAATTATATAACCCGGTTAACGAGCGACACGGCTTTCGCGGGGCTCCACGGCACGACGCCCGTCTCGCTTACTTTTATAATGCCATCTTGTAGCGAATGAAGGATCGCTGCTGCGCGGGCTTAAACTCGCCAACTGCAATGTAAAGCGCGACTATAAATTGAATTTGCCCATTAAACCACCCAAACGATAATGGCAATCAAATCCCAGGTCTTTCCAGTTTTTGGTTTTATTGTTTGATACATTTTGACGCATGTTAGCAGCGTGTAATATTTCAGAATGACGCAAGTTTTATGTTATTCTAGGTAAAAATCAAATATATGTTACATAAATGTAAATGTAACATATATGTTTAGTTTACATGGTACATGTATGTTCACCATATATAATACATGGTACCATATGTGATGCATGGTACCATATATGATACATGTCACCATATATGATACATGGCACCATATGATACATGTCACCATATGGGATACATGCCACCATATGTAATGCATGGCACCATATGTAATGCATGGCACCATATGTAATGCATGGCACCATATATGTTATATGTATGCTCACATGTAAGATGTTACATATGTAGCAACATATATATTCACTATGTTACATACATGGCACATATATGTTACATATATAGCTACATTCACGTCGTTCCAAATATTATATATATTATTACACAACTGTAGCATAAACAAACATACACTGAGAAAAATATAACAGAAAAAATTACTGTTTTTGACTGTATTTCAGCCACATGTCCGTCTTTTAATAAAAATTACTGTTCTTTAAAAGCAAATACACTAGTTTTAAATGTCATATTTATAGATAAAACCGAAAATTTTCCTGTTAAAAAACGGTAATTTTTATCAAAAGACGGACTTGTGGCTCAAATACAGTTAAAAACAGTAATTTTTTTTGTTATATTTTTCTCAGTGTATATACCTATATGATTCCATGTTACATACATGTATTATATAACATACATATGTTACACACATCTATTCATATGTTATTTTTAAATGTATACTGCACGCAGACCAACTTTTAACATTTAATCCACTTAATCGTATTTAAATAATAATATTGATTTCGTAACATTTTTTGTTTCCATTTAATTAATTGCAACATCAATATTTATCAAAAACTTTGGTTTAATATTTTTAACATCACTTTTACAATGCGCTATTATATTCAATTAAATGTAATGAAAAATTAACGAGGAAGCAAATAATTCCGTGGGAAAAAAGAAGGAAGTATGAAGAAAGAAAGTAAAAAAAAATAAAGTGAATACTTTTACATCGAAACGAATAAACTGGAATAACACATTTATTATAACTTTTTTCCCTTTTCTACTTCGGAACTTTGTCTTTCAAATTTCATAAAAGATTTACTCGTTCGTCTACGAAAATACGAATCAAAGATTTGCTTTATTCTTGTACGTTTCCTGCGAGATTTTTTCGCCTAACGTCGCATCACAATTACGAAGCACAAGGGGAAACCCCGTGTAGCTACCAGCATGCAGCGCTATTCCAGCTCCAATCAATCACCGGCGACTTTTCGCGACATAAGATTCGAAAGAAACGGCAAACACGAGAGAACATATAAAACTGTTATCTCGCGACTTGCAAAAATATATCGGATCAAACGAATAACAATATCAACATAATCGAACGTTTCTCGGATCTCTAAGTCGATCATTTTAACAAATAGGATAAAATCCCTAAGTAAAAAAAAAAGAAAAAAAAGAAACGTTCCTTGTAAAAAGTGAGAGATCTAAAAGTGCGATTTATGAATTCGCGTTGAAAAAACCTGTAGTAAGAGCTGTCGCTGCTAATAAAAGAGCCAAAGTTGGGCCAGTACTGGCTACCAACTTATGGCAGACATTACTGGGCCAACCATTTCAAAGTTATGTTAATTAGTCAGATTACAAACGACGAGAAAAAGTATTATGGTTTGCCAAAACTATAGTAATAGTTAAATATTTTATTAAACAGACCATTGCCAGTACTGTGCCAGCATTGATCTTCAATACCGGCCCAACGCTGGCAGTGAATCGAATAACTACTAAAGTACTCCAAGTACGTTTACCTTACCAAGTGACGAGGTCAAATTTTGATTTAACAAAAACAAAGGATATAAATAGTTGTGACTTAAATTAATTATCTTAATTATTAATGATCCTCGCTATCAATTTCATGCATCAGTTAAAAGTATTCAAAGCCCCTCCTATCACATAAGAGAAAAGAGTTTGATTAATAATAATGAGAAAATTAATCTGAGTTTGACCGTTGGCGGTAATAATTTATGCAAAAAAGAAAAGAAAGATAAAGAAAAAAGGAAAAGTGAAGAGAATGGTGAAATAGGGATAACTTAAATGATTGTCGAATGATTGTCGCGCGAGACAATGAACTCTTTGGCCACGTTGATGCGGCAGCTGCGCGCTCATTGCAGCGAGGCAGCGTAATTTCCGGGCAAAATAGCGTACGCGGATAATTGAAAACAGAGAGGAAAGCCGAGCCCGAACGAGTGCACGACCATACAATATCGGAAATGCGAAATTGAGCACGTATAAAGGTGGACTGCTTGGTCACAAATCCGGTTTCCTTGGTCGAGCTTCGCAGTTCCAATTTATCCTAATCATCGATGTTCACCAGTTGATTTCCACTGGGAATCACAGCACCATTCCAACTATGCATCCATACGCGGTTACGCGAATACGTGTAATCTTTCTAATTCTCTCTCACTCTCCCGCCAACTTTTTACCGTGCGTTGTTTCAATCTCTCTCTCCTTCTCACTCTCACTCTAACAAATGCACATATATGAACGTATCTATATGTATATATATATATGTAGGATTGGTATTGGTTACTATCCCCTCTACCACACACACATACTCACACAGTTGATTCAGTTGAAGCTTCTTCCCACTCGCTCACGTACATCCAACTTTTAGTAGTAGAATGTACAGGTCTAGATACATATACAAATATATTATCTGCTGTATGTGTGCCCTTAATACTCACTCCGCCAATAATAAGATGTTATCCTTTATAATAACTTATCCATCTGTTGAATTCACCCTGATAATAAGCAGTAAATCAACTGACTCTTCAACAACTGTTATTCATAAGTTACTCCAGTTCTTCGGCAACTCTTACTCTTGAACTACTCCTAAATACTTCTACTCTTAACCCATTCTTACTCTTCAACAACTGGTACTCGTAAGTTACTCCAGTCTTATAACAACTCCTACTATTAAATACTCCTAGTCTTTGAGTACTTCTACTTTTAACCCATTCATTCTCTTCAGCAGCTGGTACTTGTAAGTTACTCCAGTTTTATAACAACTCCTACTATTTAACTACTCCTAATCTTTGAATACGTCTACTTTTAACCCATTCATACTCTTCAGCAACTGCACGGGAAAAAATACGCCATAGGGTTCACAGCAAAATGGCATTGATTCAACATAGACAAACTATGTAAGATCAACACGGTGTATTGCGTTGGCCTAACAGCGCGCCTTCTTTTGTTTTACCGAAATTATATGACTGTTTTACCGAAAGAGCACGGTTCACCCTATTCACAGCATAATTGTTACTAGTTCACCATGTAGGATCAACAGCGTATGGCCAACATTGTCTAGCAATGTCATTCCTATGCCGTTATTTTTTCCCGTGTGGTACTCGTGAGTTACTCCAGTTTTTCAACAACTCCTACTCTTTAACTACTCCTTGTCTTCGAATACTTCTACTTTTAACCCATTCCTCCTCTTCAACAACTGGTACTCGCAAGTTATACCAGTTTTTCAACAACTCCTACTCTTCAACCACTCCTAGTCTTTGAATACTTCTACTTTTAATCCATTCCTACTCTTCAACAACTGGTACTCTAAGTTACTTCAGTTTTTCAACAACTCCTACTATTTAACTACTCCTAGTCTTTGAGTACTTCTACTCTTAACCCATTCCTACTCTTCAACAACTGGTACTCGTAAGTTACACCAGTTTTTCTACAACTCCTACTCTTTAACTACTCCTTGTCTTCGAATACTTCTACTCTTAACCCATTCTTACTCTTCAAATACTCCTGTTCTTTAACTACTCCCGCTCTCCAACTACTCCTCAGATTGTACGAAATTTTGCTTTCCAAATGCATATAATATCCAAGCTTTTCTTTATATACCTACTACTCCCACCTCCTACGTTCATTTTTCCTACTATACACACACACTCTCTCTACTACCATACTCACAAACGCAGTCAAATTTGAATAGTGAGTAAATCTGAACTTTAATTCCCCACCCAACCCTACAATATTTTTACATAAAATCGATGTACTCTGATTTATTGATATAAAATAACTCAAGAAAGGCATTATTTAGCGAATATTTTTAATCATTTTTCTTATTTGCAAATCCGTAATCACTGGGAAAATGTACATCAATTTCATGTATAAAAAAACTGGGTTAAGGGAGAAGAGGCAATGAATGTGCAGATGTCCTAAGAGTGCAATATTTAACAAATATTCTTCCACGATATATTTTTACTTTTACCACTTCACACACATACATACACACACATAATTACAGATGTAAATACGAAATTCGCTCTTTTACATACACTAAATCATTCCCTTCAAAAGCCGAGCAACATTATTTAATCCATTATTCCCATCTGATTGGGAAGGCGCGTAACTTATGTAAAATTAAACGAAGAAATCCCTCAAACGCGCGGCTCAAATTCAAAGCCGCCGAGCAACATGATTTTCCATTTAAAAGGGAGAGCTCCGCTGATTTACGTCCGTTAATCATTGTTATTTTCGTTGCCCAGAAAAAAGAAGACGGATGCAAAGGGGTTGAAAGCCCGCGAGTGTTGTCCAATGACAAATTTGTTATATTCAACTGTTGTCGCTCTTATCATTTACTTTAAGGAATAGAAATGACTATTTCCACTTTGCCGATTGGATTCCGCAACTGTGCGATATTTCCACAAAAATGGGTTCACTTTTTTAAACAACGTTAAACAAAAAAAAATATACAAATTCCTGGCCCGTGATGTAAAACTTTTACTTTAATCATTTATCCTCACAGTTGTATTTTTATATGGAAATAAAATGGGTACTGTTAAAAAGAGTGAGATATTTCTAATAATAAATAATACGTGACTTTTTTTTTTCTAGCATATCAATTTTGTATGTTCAAATTTAAACTATATACGTTATATTTAAAAAGTGAGATATTCAGATTCGAACTGGAAATAAATAATTTCATTTCAACACAGATAATACGGTTATTCTATTAAAAAAAAAAGAGAAGATTCGAATTAAAATTCAATACTTCCAATTTAAGTATTGAGGTCGAAATAGAAAAATGAATTCAATTTATTATTTGACTAAATTTTACGTAATACATTTCAGTCGTTCATTCGCTTGTTATTTATTTATTCGTTCATTTATTATTTTTCATTCGGTTAACAAGCAGATAGCAAAGCTGACGTGAAAAAAAAAAGAATTTGATCTACCGTTCGAAATAAATTTAGTAATTACCATCAATTCGAGTAATCCTAATTACTGTGACGTTAATTAACAAACAAACAAATACAAAGCTAACACATTATTAATTTAATTCAATTAATATATTCTGTGTTGATTGGAAATTGTTTTATAATCCATTAAAATTACTTTTACTCAATGTAATAACATTTAAACAATAGTCAACAATATTAGAATAATATTGCAATAATATTACACATTCATTTGATATTTGCAAACAAAAATTTTTCCAATTAAAACAACAAAAAAAATCGTAAAATAATCCCCCGTTCAGAAATCACGAAAATCTGACTAATTAACATAACTGACGATCTCAAAAAAAAATAAAAAAACTGACAAAATCGACAAGTCTAACGAAAATCTGACATAAATTGGATTACAATTCATAAAGTCGAATTTTTATTCGCAACTCAACCTCTCACCTAGTTTGAAAATTGATCAAGATTCGCGGACAAAGAGTTTATTATAAAAATTCCCGCCCGATATAAGTCTTGTTTTATTTGCCCTCATTTCCAAGCAATTTATTAAACCAGCCAAGCGTAATGAGCGTTCATCTTTGTGGCTGACAAGAAATAGTAATGTTTGTACTGCCTTAAAAATCCGAATATTTAACATAAAAAAAAAGAAAGAAAGAAAAGAAAAGAAAAAAATTAATGAAAAAAAGAAGAAGCAGGTATAAATGCGTTATAAATGAAGATAGAAGTAAATTTCCTGATGAAATTCGATAAAATCCAAGCGCTTAGAGACGGCGAAAGAAGCTGCAGAAAACGCATTACCTCGGGGTTCCTTGGGTGGATCAAGATAAGCGCAAATCCCGCAAAGTCGTATCTTTCGGACTGAGCGGCCGTCACGACAACCATATACATGTATCTACCCACACATACATAGACACCTGAACCGTATATTTCGGGGACGCACCCTCAATTTCAGCCACGAGTTACGCTCCTGATATTTATATCGTCTTGTATTTCTTTAATTTTAGTGGAAATTTGGAAATTTGCCATTGGAAAAGACCAAAAAATTCTCGGAGAGGGGATACACCAGTGCGCCATCTATATTTTTAAAATCTAACTAAACTAACAACACTGGGGCCAGGGCCGTGTTGGTCGGGAGCGTCTTCAAAATATCTGTTTCATGTGTGACTATTTTTAGGACATCTTCAAAATTGAAAAAGGTCCTCAAATTGTACTGCACATATCTTTTGAGGCCCTCGAAATATACGTTTCATATGCTTATATATATGCATGTAAAATGGTATTTACAAGGGACAATAAATATAATACCAGGTACCTAACGGGAATTGTGGTACTCATTAGGCCAGACCCAATAATAAAACTCGATAAATCGGGACTTATTAGGTACCTCCCAACCAACACGGCCCTGAACTCAGAGTGGTAAGTTTAGTTAGATTTTAAAACAAAACTTTATGATTTTTTTAAATTAAATTTTTTGAACCGAGAGTTTTAGCCAATTTTGAATTTCCCTCCTAAATTTGAAAATTATTTGAATTAGAAATATTCAGACACGTATCAAGTGACTCAAATTAGGGGGAGCTACCCAATAAGTACCGCCTGACGTATATTCCAATCGACAAAGAAACGCGGAAAAATACAACGGAAATAAAAAAAGAGAAATGAAAATGGAACCCTGGTAGAGAAGGTAGAGGGGCGAGAAAGAACACGTGGGCGAAATATAAAAAAGCGCGGGAATTATTGACAAGTTGGATCCGCGGGAAAAATCGTTAACACTTCGTCGACGCTCGTCGAATAAATTATTGGCTGAAAAATGCGGCGAGATACGAAGAAAAGACGGGAATGAAAGGACGAGGGAAAAAAAGGGAAAAAAAGAGAGAAGAAAAGGAAAAAAAAATAGGAAAAGGAGTACGGGGTCCCGAGGATGCCCGATATGCATGTCGTTAACAACGCCGCGGCGTCTGATATCGACAAGCACCGGATAAGAAATGCAAAAAGGCTTTTTATCCGCCTCCTTATTGCTCTCACATGCGACACCTCGCATTGCATTTTCCTATTACACGCGTTTCAGTCATTTTTCCAGCCGGTTACTTTTCTGCAAATTAATCGTGAAGAACGATGGTGAAAAGTGAGACGTTTCAGTTGCAGGGGCGCGCTTAACAATTTTGTCGATTTCCGCGGGAAAGCGTATTTCATCGATGATTGATGTTTCGCCATGTTTAAAATAGACTTAAACCAAGTCGGGTATCTGTTTTATGGCTAAAATTAGTCAAATTATGTTAACTAACATATACTTGGGTTTAAATTAAGCTGAAATGTTGCGCAGATCAAATTTAAACCTAATTTTAATGCTTCCAAACACTTTCGGTCTTCCCTCCTTCACCTTGGTCTTCGACGTCAAATTCACAATTCTTCAACTTTCGAAATTTCTTTAATATTTTATTGCGAACCAAATTTATATATTATTTAAATGTTACATAAACCTAGAGGGAAGTTTATTAAGCTTTCGCAATTTATAACAATATTGTAACAATTTTTATATATATATACAATTCAAAACCACTTATAATATTTATTAAATATTACGTGGACGTCGATGGAAGTTATATTCGATGTTCAGAATGGCACCGCGCAAAAGGAAATCTCCCGATGTTAAATTGAACGCTGATTTTAACTATTTATTTCTCAAGGGGACTAAATATCGGAAAAATTCCGCATCAATTGCGAGGCACTGTCGAAATCGATCCAAAATATGCGCGGCGCATTCGTTAAAGTGATAATGTGTGAAGGGCCATCCAGATATAAATTAATATAAAATAGTCAATATCTCGTTAACAGTGCGAGGAGAAAAAAAAGAAAGAAAAAAAAGTGCCCTCATAAACCACATCTTGCATTTGGCAAATGACAACTACCGATCATGCTGAATCGATCGATCGAGCCCAAACCGAATCCCAGGGTGCGCGGCTCTCCTCCCTGTTATTTATTTATTTTCAATAACTCTTTTAATTATTTATTTTTAATCTCGAATAGTCGATAATTAAAATATACCCCGGTAGTGCGCGCGATTTGTTACTTTAATTCAATTTTCGGATGACGCCGAATGTTTTTCGATGGGGAGGGGGGGGGGGGATTTTTTTATTTATTAAAAAATTACCTTTGATTAAAACCATCCTTTTTTGCGACTGTTGTAAAGCTTGAAATATGCGATGAAATTTTCAATAAAAATTCGTATATTTTCTATAATTAAAAAGAAATTACTTTGCATTGCCCCAACGAACGTTTCTCTTTTAATACACGTATTAAATTTAATGAAATAAGTTTGTACGTTGATATAAATTTGTACAAATACTGCTTATTTATATAACAATAGCTTCCCCCCCCTTTTTTTGTCAACCCCTTCGTCAAAGGCATTACTTTCTGAACCCCCCGAACTATCTCACTCTGATTTATCAATGGCTAAGACAAGGAAGGACGTATGGAGTCTTTAATTCACCAAATTGGCTTGAAAATAACATTTGCCTCCATTAGAAATCAATATATAGTAACTTTAGCAGCCAAATACCATCAACCTACTTAAAATTAAAGCGATTTTCACCACCTTTTATTATTATTACTAATCCCCCAAAGAATCTTATATTAATAATGATTATTTATGCACTTCCACTGCTCCGGCCCTGATAAGCGTCAATTTCCAGGGTGAAACCACTTCTTGAGATGTACGAAAAGCGGCACACACTTTGATGTGGTCTGGAGTGAAACAAATGTAGGTTCCGGAAAGCACGTTACTTTGTCATATTACACTGTCAAAGAATGTCAATTTCTGTTATGCAGTAAACCACCTTTCTTTCAATGCTCTACCCTAACGAAAGAGTCAAAGACAGTCCGAGGGGAAAAAAAAAAGTCAAAAGAACGAGAATTTGAACGCGCCAAAGAACAACAACATTTGAATTCAGTTTAATTGGAATTCCAATTCGGAGAGGAACAATTCGTTACGATATTTTAAATTGAAAGAAAGTAAAGAGTAAAAAAACGAAGAAAGTGGAAAGATTTCTAGGATGGGGAGAAGAAAAAACACTGGAAATATAGGCGAGGCGATAATTTCCGCGCTGATTTGCGGTGGGTACGTTCATCGAATAATACAAAATGGCGCCACTTTAATTTGTGCGGGTGGAAAGTTGCGCCCGGCGTAAACACGACCGATTTTCTGCAGCATTGTGCCGTAATAAAGGGCCGAGAAACTTGTGCGAATATAGTTGGCATACTACAACAATGGAGATCCGCTGATAAACAATGTGCGTTCGTCTCTCAATGGTGGCTGCGTTCGTGTAATCTGTCGCCACTTTAGGCACGCTCGCTTGACATTCCGAAATGTCGCGAAACTCGAATGGGGGCGCTGCGCGTTCACCGCGCCACCTACGATATATCGATTTAATGCTCCGTGTAGAAAATTTGGGTTAATTGTAATAACAATAATTTGAATATTATTTAATGGAAAACAAAATTTCTTCCATTTTGGATTAGAACTCAAGCCTCTTTTGCGAGAATTGGATCAGCTATGAAGAATGTAAACATAAACAAAACCAAAAATATAAACAAAGCACGTTTCTAAACATTTCGAGGAAGGTCATTATCAATATAAACAAAAACAATAAACAATAAAGGCAACAAAAACCAAAACAAAAACAATAAACAACAAATATCAAAACAAAAACGAATCTACTGTCCCATACTTCAAAATATCTCATTTCTATAACTTAGTTTCAACCCTTCCAAGCAGTACATAACCTTACCCAAACTAATTTCATCTGTCACAAGACGAAAAAAAAGAAAAAGAAAAAAAAGAGGAGAAACCGAGTTGCGAAAATAAGCGAAATAAAACGAGAATAAACACGAAAGTCATTAAATTAGAAAAAGAATAAGAAAAAAAAATAACCCACGATGTTTGCCGTGTCCAAGTGTCCAGCCCCCCCCCCCCCACCCACTTAATTTAAGCTTATTTATTTGACGCGATGGAAAAATTATGGTTTCATTATCGCGTCGGTAAATTTGCCAGATGAAACGAATGAATAAAGTAAAATCACGCGGATGCTCTTTATGGGCCGTGCGCGCACAAATTGCACGCGAATGCCGCTCTGCTCGCGGGTCTTCGCGCCGCGTTGCAACATCCCGACTTTACGAGCTAATATGCGAGAGCAAAGTATGTGTGTCTGTGTGTTTTTTTTCTTGTCCCCCGATATTTCCGCCCCGGGGTCTCGGCCGAACATACTCCATATATAAGCATCTGTGTAACACAATGGTCCCGATATCAAAGGGAAATTTTTTTTTTTTTTTTTTTTGGCAAGCCTCGCGAGTTCGGCCATTTTGTGTAAGATCACAAGAACGGCCAATCGAGGATATTAAAATCGCCGGGTTCCAGGGTTAGCCGGACGCAAAAGGGGCAAACTCTGCTTTGTAATCTTGAGAGCGGTCCAAATTGCATTCGAGAGTTCTCATAGCTGTATTACGTAATTATGCAATCGATATCCTCCACCCCCCTCCCTCCCCCTCCCCACCCAACGACGGACTCCAAGACGGCAATACCAAACAAGTAATCCGGTAGGACTATCCGCGCGGAATTATAAGTAGTTAGAAGTTAAGTCCTAAGACGTAGCTGGTTACGATTAATCAAGATATTTCATTATCGTAAGGGTCAATGGGATTGACCTGCGAGAACTTTCTCCCAATATAACTATCGCATTGCCAATTAAATAATATAATATACACGATGAGAAAAGGTTAATAAAAATTACCGACACTGTTGGTAAACTGGTTATATTCTTTGCAAGAATTAAAAAAATTACCATCTTAAATTAGTAAAAAGTGTCAATGAAACTGTAGAATGAAGCGTTTTTAAAATTGGAATACACAAGAAAACGGTGTTTGTAAACATTTAGAAGCACAAATTAATGAAATAATAACAATAATGTTGTTTGTTTACGTCCAAAGGACATTAAAATGGATGTAAACACAAAATAAAAACAAAGTTGTTTACATTTTGTGTTTTGAAAACGTTTCGTTATTCAGTACCATAAAGTGTCAACATTTTCTAAGAATTGTCAACAAATTCATATGTTTTACTAACTTAAAATAGTAATTTCCCAAATATAACCAGTTTACTAAGAATGTCACTAAATCTTATTAATCCTTCTGCCCGTGTATTAAATATAATATACTTATATACAATTGAACAACAAAAACCGTTAAATAATATTACATAAATCACCAATTAAGTATACTATTCTGCATTGGAAAAAAATTACTATATTCGATGGTTATACTCTGTTAAATATGTATGAAATGGACAACGAGAACCCGCGGAAAATTCCGTACCATAAGCAGAAGACGGGGGGGGGGGGGCAAAGTGATCTTGCAGCATGACAATGCTCTACCACATGTTGCAGTGCCAGTAGTAAGAAACTACTTGGAAACACTCGAATGATATATCCTGCCACATCCGGCGTATTCTCCAGACGTTCCCTTCTTCCGGCTACCACTTATTTCGATCAATGACTCATGCCCTGTCCGAGCAGTACTTTCGTCTCTACGTGAAATGCAAAAAAAAAGAAAAAAATGGATCGATTCCTGGATTTCCTTTAAGGACGCGTCGCTCTACCAGCGCCAAAATTCCTATGCCGCCATAAAGATGGACAATACTTTGAGTGGGCCAATCCGTTACCATTTATTCCCCTGTTACAATAAAGCCCCAATTTTCATACAAAAAAAATCCTTTAAATCTTAGTTATAGTCCCGATAATTTTAAGGACAAAGATATTATCAAAAAAAAAAAATAATAAACAATGATTTTAATTAGTTGGAAGGTCAAATTTATGGAACAAAAACAATAATATTGTTTGTTTACATCCAAAGGACATCGAAATGGATGTAAATACAAAACAAAAACAAAGTTTATTTATATTTTATAGTTTAAATAAATTTTTTAGATGTATAAAATATTACATTGATATATTTGGAACACTTGGGTCACCAAATAATTTACTAACATTATTAATCGTAAAATTTGTTACAATCATTTCCCCGTCGTTATATTTGGAAATTCGCGCGTAAAATAAGCAGACAATTTTCAGCGAGCCACTTGTCCGCGCGCAATCATTACCACTCCGATTATTTGTTTACGAGGGCAAAACAAGTGGGGCGTTCCAAATATAATTAGTGACGCGGAAAAAAAATACCCCCCACCCCGCCACCGAAGTTTGACGAACAAATGAATACTCGAATCGCACAATGCGTCCTCGATGAAATGAGAATGATGAGCGTCGTTTTTCAATTTAATTCCAAACTTTTCTTCGGCTAGATCTATATGCAGCCGGGACCGAAGTTTCTCCGAAACTCATGTAAATAGAAATTTTTGCACTGGTCAGTAAATTATATTGACTCACAAAAAGTGGAGTAATGCCGAGAGAGCGCGGGAAAGGCTTTGAAAATCCTACGAAAGCGGTGGATATACTAATTGAAAAACTTTTCATCAGAATTACCTTTTTATACACTAAACAGTTAATAAAGATGGTACATTTCAATTATGCCGGGGAACGCTTCGTTCCCGCGCAAGGAATATATTTGTAAACAATTACTTTATTACACAATGAGTAACTGATCTGCAATTCCGTAAACAACCGAAGAAGAACGAGTCGCTGGAACAAGTTGGTAAACAAAAACGAAAATGGACAATGTGAACGAAAACGAATGGGACAATGTAAACATAAACGAAATGAAGAATGTAAACAAAATAAAAAAATGTAAACAGATAGAAACATGTTTCTAAACATTTCGAGGAACGTCATTAATATACATGAAAATAAAATTTATATAAGTTGCCATATATGCAGGCATATATGACATATATTGGCATATATGACATTCGTTATATATGAGGCATACACGGAGAAAAATGTTTAGTTGTGTTAACCAAACATTTGGTTCTTTTTTAGCTGACCAAAATTTTTAGTTGAAATAACCAAATATGTTGGTCAGAATATTTTTTTTAGTTACTTCAACCAAAAT
>JABFPN010002442.1:0-22276 GCA_022817305.1 Leptoteleia sp. ZL-2020 | reverse complement strand
CTGCGCGGTTCGACGGTTCCATTTATTATTGAAGTTTGAAACTCAGAAATTATTCAATACTTGGATATTAAATTTATTTAGATTTAACATTATGCTTAATGACTATAATTCAATAGTAAAAGATAATGTATTATTCAGTAAAATCCTTGTATTTTATTTTATATAACTATTCTTTGAAAAAAAAGAAACATTCAATTTATAAAATAATTGAATAATAAATAAATAAAGTTGTGAATGAAAAAACATAAGATTGTAATATATACTATTACTTTAACGAAATATCTTTATTATTCGAAAAGTAGAAAATTGTTAAAATATTGAACTATAACATTCCCCATCATACTCAGCAATTATTTTTTAGAAATTAATTTCTCTCCAGCTGTTTGCATGGAAGAAAAAACCAATTCATCTTTGTAGCTAAGCTTGTATATCTAACGACATTTATATAAATCAGTAGAATATTAAACAGTTCCACATAAATATTCAGCTAACTTTATCATACAAGTTAAAAAATTTACATATAAATTCACATAAATATATTCAAATATATGACTTTTTCATTTCAATTTTAAAAGTAAATGTACTTGAGAATATATTTGTGTGAATTAAAAATAAAAGTTTACTATTTTCCTCTTTAATTAAGTTTAAATCTCGCGTATTGTTTTTGCTTATTCAACAGCATATTTATTTACTGCGAAAACTTATAAATGTGTTTGCACGTTACATTTTTATTATCACATATCTTTTGGATTTTATGCACAGGCATAAAATTTATAAACCACATAAGCAGATAATATATTTAACCGACATAAATTTACATGTGTTAAAATAAAAAAAAAATTTCCCGCATTAATGATGACTTAAATGAACAAACTATTTGCACGATTATAAAAGATATTTAATGTAAAACTTGCAGTATAATAAAAAAAAATCCTAGTTAAAGTAATGAATCAATTTGCTTGAATAATTAGCGAAATTGCTAATGAAATATGTAGGTAATAAAATATATCATTTGTTCTTTGTTGCCGAGTGAAATCTCAAACGGTTTTGAGAAATATTTGTCTAGCTTTTCGACGTCATCTTCGCTTTAAGTATATTACCGTGCATTGCTCACGAGCACATAACATGACATCTTGTCAGTACAATGCAATACATATTCATACTGGCAAAACTCAAGTTCAATTCTCCGCGGGCTTTCAGCCGTGTTCCACGGTTTTGCCGAGCTCTATTTCGAATTATTATATCTATGCCCTGGATACCATATTCCAACTTCCACTCGGTACAATGCCACTGTTTATGAACATTACGAAACAGAATCTGAACGCAATTTTTTTCATACGCGCTCACTTTTCACACGTATCGCATAAAATTTTATTTTGTATATTAAAAAAAAGAACTTTATACAAAATTGCCAGATAATAAGAAAAGATGTGAAAAGCGTATTATCTTTTTCGCATGGCAGCGAATCGTAAGGAAATGGTGCTTTAATTCTGTTCGGATAATGCAATACTGAAATGATACTTCGAAGTTAAAATTGAAATTAGATTCATTTTGTTTACTTCGCATAATAAGTATTAATGGAAAATTCACGTTACGCTAATTTTATCAGCCGGGAAAACAATTCTATTAGAACAACAATAATGCCTTTATTGCTCAATTGTATACGACAAAAAACATTAAAATTAAAGGTAATAATCGAGTTCCTTTTGTTGGAAATTTTTACGTTTATTTCACTTATCTTATTAGTCGTTCGTGAACGTTGCGTAATAGTACCGAATAATGTACAATAATGTGATTTTCGATTTAAATAACTGCGTAATAAAAAAATGGTTTTACAAAAAGATAAAGTGGAGCTGAGTAACTATGTGCCGGCAGTTGTTATCTCTTTTCATTCATGGGAAACTCGATTACTCTTATATTCGAAAAACATTGTTACTTGAGATACGTGTATTTTCTCAAGTTTTTTTCTATTTGACATTACAATGTTTCTTCTCATTATACAAATACGTTTATATTGCAGAGGTATTTTATGTCTTCATAAAAATGTGTTATGAAGAGCGTTATCTCCGAGCGTAATTTTCTCCCGGTAATCAGTGACGACAAATTATCAGCGACAAATAACGAAAGCTAATAATATAATAATAATAATAATAATAATAATCAAAAACAATTATTTAGGAAAAACTAAAAAGGGTGTATTAAATCATTGTCTAAAACATATATATTTATACGAGAAGTCAGTAAAAACATGTATATGTACAATTTTAAATAATTTGTTTATGGGTATAAAAAGCAGATTGATAAAGAGTGTAATATATATTTCAAAATTCAACGTACGTCACATCTGTCAGACAGTAGTCGTAGGGTGTGAGTGGGCAATTATCAACACGATTCAAAGACAGATGTGTATCGATAGGCAGTAGTGGATTTATACAATATACGGATATACGGATGGGTGACCAAGAACGACGTAATTGTCGGCCCTATACGAAATGTGTGCGTAACACTTACTCCGAACAACACACCTGATTTGCTCATCCTTTATGGCGCGCAATTTGCAACGATCGAATTAAATAACACAATAACCATGAATTGAAGGGAAAAAATATGCAAAATTCGAATTTAATGACAATCGACGTTCGAATTCAAGTTGGTTAAAAGCAAAAAGTTTGAACGCAATGCGCGACTTGTGAACAGTTCCGTTTTCGATGGGACACAGTCTGTGTGAGGTTGACTGTGAAATTAAATTCTTCGAAATTATACTGATATTAAATTCGCAAAAGTTCTAACAGCAGCGTTAATAAAACGTTTGACGATATTGTGAAAGTTCGTGATTGCTATTTCAGGATAACATCGTGGACGCTGCGGTGGCAACTCAAAACTGGGCGAAAACTGGATCAAAGAAGAGCGTTGTTTATGCACGTGCGCTGAGAAAAATTTTCACGAAAAATTACAACAGTTTTCAACAAACAATCTTTGTCACGCTGATTTATATGTGTTTACTTATAACTATTGGCAGTCAGCTTAGTTTGTCTTATATAGTGAAATGGACATATACGTTTTTTTATTTCCTTATATGAAATTGTTAAAACATATATGGACCATATATGTTTCATTTTTACTAGGCTAAGGGTCTTTACAATTTTTAACATTCAAGAACTATTTTTTATTTTCTTTTATTTTTACTAAAACAGCTAAAATTACTCATTATTATAAAAACTTATAGATTTGTAGGTAACTCATTATACAAATATAAATCAATTTTTCCTTTTAAATACAAATAATGTTTGGTAAAAGATGAATGCATCCGAAATGAAATTAAAAACGATAATTTCCTTTGTTATTCTCTTTTAAACTAGTGTTTAACTAAATCATACGTATTATCTTAGGGCAATTCCTCCAACATTGATTACACGATTGCACTGTAAAGAAGTCGAAGAATGCGCTTTAAAATAGAATAGTTTTCGATGTATCAAGTAATATTTCTTCTAGACGGAATTTTAAACGCTAAATATATCTCATTACTGATTACAGAAATGTTTCATCTCAAACAAGTTTTCTTTACAGTGTAACACTTTTTTTCAATTAATACGAAAGTGTTGAATTCCTCTTTAAAAATAAATCGAGACTTTTTCTCTCCTTTATCCTTTAAAAAAGTACGAGATTTGTTACAAATTATTGGCAGAACATCCGTTCACTTTTTAATCTGATAAGAAAAACGTGACCTACTAGTGTGTTAACAATCTAAAAGAGCTTTTATTTTTCTCTTACTTTAAATTTTCCCTCTGTGAAAAAATTGATGGATTTTATTTAACTAATAAAAAGAAAGTTGTATTAATATTAAATAAAAAATTCTAACTCTGTGACCAGAAGAACTAGCTGGAACCTTTTTATTTATCACAAAAGATACAAGAAACCATTTAAAATATTTGTTTCCTTAATAAGTCTAAAATACTGAAAATTAATACTACCAGCAGATGTAATTCCTGAACGTCTTGGTCTATATATTAAGAAGTTGATAAAATCTTTTCTTTTTCAGATAATTAGAAAAAAAGAAAAAACAAAATTGCAATCATATTGACTTATTTTCTGACATTTCCAAATAAATTGCACAAATATTGCATTAAAAATAATCTAGTATTTCTTTATTAGAAACTATAAAAAAAGTACACTAATTTTGAGTTACATCACTCTCATTCCTCTTTTTGCAAAGTGTGCATCACAATCATTCATTTATCAAGCGAAAAAAAGCCCCCTTAACGTGAGCACCAGTCCGTCGCCAAAGTTTGCCATGGCAGATCCGAGGCGTGATGTACGATAGTAACTAGTGTTTGATCAATGATTGTCAAGGGAGCGAAGCACATGATACTCTTATGGTAGCTGTGAACTTGGATCGATAAACATTTGTTTTGATGTTTCAGTAACATGGCAACGTGGCTACGTTACGGTTCGTCGACCGATAATAATCCAAGCTCCAGTAAACAGCTCTTCGAGATTCTTTTTCGGCAGGTATTCCGAAATAACAAGTTCGTATATTTGTTGCAATTTGTACGTAATCCATTACTACTTTTCTACTGGGTAAAACTTACAGGGGCCCAATAAGCTCACTGATAATAAGATGACCCCGACTGGGTTTATACAAGGTAGGCCCAATTGGGTTCTAGGTCGAGGCCTGGCATGTTTTTCTTACAGGGGATACAATTTGTGCTTCGGTATTTCTTTCGGGACTGGGAAATTTGCATCGAAATGGTAACTTTGATTATAAACGTGTATATTTATTAGCTCGGGAAAACTGCCGGTATCATTTCATAAATAACTAATGCGCGCTGAAAAAGGGGAGGCGAGCAAAAAAATTGCTATGTTAAGTGGGTCTGCGGAAAAGATCTCGAGTGCTCGGCGCGCGCTACCATAAGAGAGCTGGGATGAATGAGCGCGAACTTTTGACAAGTGTTTTGGGAAGTTTGGGTAGTCTATTCTTCCGTTATAGGAACACTTCTCTTTCGTTGAGCGTGGTTAAAAAAAAATTGAATAATCGGCGCCGTAGATAAACTCTTTGATTTATCATAAATAAAAATAAGACATAAATCATCTTTGGGAGGTGCACTCGATGTCAGGAATTTATAAATTGAAACTCTAATTCTATTATCTAAAGATAGCTGGAAAACGTGCGCTTGAAAGAAATACACTTTTATTATGAAAAAAGGAGAAGTCACGTTTAGAATGATGAGTTCCTTTATTTAATTATTATTATTTTTTTTTTATTCTTAATGAATGTTCAAGGTATTTTGCATTAATTTCAATATAAATATGATACACGTATGAAATATTTATATTTATTTCAATATATTTAGTGCTGTTACAGTTGTTAACGTATTCGCATTAAGAGTAAATGAGTTAATTCAATGAAAAATAATGCGCTTATATTCTTATTAATAAAATAATATTAGTTAAATTTTTAGTATCTATTCAGTATTTATAAATTAAAACCTAATTTATTTAATATAAATAGCATTATTCTTTACGTAAATTCAAGCTTCGTAAGAATAATTTATTCTTAATATAAATAGAATTTCATTTTGTCCAAATAATGAATACAAATCCTATTTGGATTCTATTTTGAAAAAGAATTCGTTTTTTTAGTTATTTGATATATTTTAAATGTATTCCTGTTTATATATTGAATAAAAGTGTATTTAAAGTAAAAAGATGTTATCCACTGTAAAACATTTTTTTTTAAAAAAATGTGCAACTTCCAAACTTGAAAGCAAAACATTTCTGTAATTCGCAGATCTGTACAGAGATGTGTTAAATAATTAACCAAGTTCGAGAGAGTACTCAATGTTTGATTAACATTTAATCAGTATAGTATATCACACACATGCTTCAACTTGAACATAACTCCAACTTGATATTTAAGTTCTCTTTATCCGAGAGAACAGCGTCCTTGCTTAGTCATGCAAGGTCGCGTTACTCACGTACGTTTAAATTAATTTAATATTCTTCCTTTTTTATATTAAATAAATCAGCGACACAAAGAAAAATGTCATCTTTTTAATACAGCGTTTCGCTGCTTTGACACCTTGTTCTTGCACTTTACGAAAATTAAATCAACGTATATTACATTTCAAGGAACGCACTTAACGTGCGCGTATAAAAGATTCGCGTATATAAAATAACAAAATCGATTTATTCAGATTCGTTGCTTTGAGGTACGTAAAATAAATTACCGTCGGCGATTAATTACAAAAAAACCGCACGACAATAACCCAGGTGGAACATTTTAAATGCCACAGTATTGGTCCAGTACTGGGCGAGACAGTAGCCGACCGTTGGCTCGTAACATTGGAGTGATACTGGTATGAAAAACCGATTTAATTTCGCCCAGTACTGACGATCGATTGTTTGCCAGTACTGGGCCAGCCCAGCGGTATTTATTACTATCGTAAAAACACTGAAATTTCTACCTGGAAATTTACTAGCGAGAGCAATTTCAACTATTAATAATGCCACGGTACATAAAACCTGAAAACTTACAGTCGACTTACGATCCGAGAAGAATTTCTATAAATATAGGAATTCGTGACGAATAACGTCACCATCTGCATTCGCAGACTTTAATGAAAACTCTGATTACTTACCGAAAGTTACCGGGACTTATAAAACGTGTCTTAGATAGGCAAAGTCTCGACTTCTGAATTCGAGCGGAGACATTTGAAATCGAGTGCGAGCGCAATTGAATTGAATATCCAAAATGAATTAAATAATATTTAACCAAGGAAGCTGACTGTTATAAACTAAAGCAGCCCTTCCCCTCTAAGCTTCCAAGATTTACCGACACAACATTCGCGTCGACCAAAATGTATTGTTAAATTGAATCGCAACAATTTCGACGCGAAAAAGACTTTGAGCTCGAGTATCGATTGACGATTAATCGAATAAAGTACCGTGTATCGTGCGCGGTCGGAGACTCCCATTGAGGACAAGGTGACTTCTCAATGTAAGGATAAATATTTCGTGACAATGCTCGGACCGGTTGAAGGTCCAACCGCAATGAGTCACGAGTGCTCGACATTATCACAGCATTATCGGACTGATAAATGACGTTTGTATGATTTAATCGAAATTTCGTGTAATATTTAATTGATCCACTTAACGGTGCGTTAATTGAACGACATACTCTTTATTCTTGTGGGCTTAGGAAATGAGCCTTTATTAACAGACCTATATCAATTGAGACCTTACTATGACACTGCGTATGATACACTTGTCATTTATAGAATATTATTATTATTATTGTTTATCTTTATGTTTCATGAGATTGATCATTTTAAGTGATGAATAATTTATGTAGCTCAATAGTAAACACGCGTACCAAATAAATTGTGTAATTTACTAGAAATTTATTAATAGAAAATTTTATTTTGCATTGTAAAGGAAGGGCAAACTCTAATTACTCATGATCCCAATGAGGACCGTAAAATTGGGACAAGACTGAGCCTTCGTTAGTGACCAAGTTGTTAGTTCTACTTATTTATTATTCTATATATTTAATGGAATGCTTCGGATAATACTGTCGTAAGTCCTTTAAAAGATGAAACGTTAAAAATTATTTTAAACATTATGCAAACTTTTTAAGCACCTTGGAGAAGCGAAAGAATACTGACAGATTTGGATTGTATCAAATACTCTTCCACCCTGCTCAGTTATGTAGATTAAAATTATTTATGTAAATAAAGAAATGCTTTAATTCCGGTTAATTCGCTTTTGCCGGAACTTTTTCATCCCCGTAGATTACCCGTATAAATCAAACGACGTATAATGGTATAAAAGCTTCGGAGTGGGTGTACTTTTGCGTGTTATCATTTGCTATATCAAAGCGTTATATTGCGTAAATAGCAATTAAATTTTACATCAGCATCGAAAGGATGCTATTAACAATAAAATGATCGTTAATTAGGTTACAAACGTGTTCTTGCAATTGAGTTATAAGAAAAAAAAAAAAAAAAAAAAAAAAAGCGTGCTCCCATTGGAATGGCTATGATTATAAGGAAACAATACTGATGAATACAATTTAGGGTACGTCGGTTACTGAAAACGCCGCAGTCATTTAAGTGATTAATTGAAAATTGCTTGTTAAAACCGCGGTAATCAGCGCTGATTATGCGGTAATGAACGATAATCAGTTATTAATGACACACCGTGTTCATTTCGCCGCGAAGTGTTTTCACGATGAGAAAATTAATTTCGAATTAATATACGGCTCGACACGTTTCCTGTCTTCCTTCGTTTCTTGAGGTTTTTTTTCCCCTTAATTTGACGACTTTTTCCACCGACGTACGTACCGTGCGAACCGTCGCATCAACGGGATGTAATTACGCAAAAGTGTTTTAAAGAAGTTGCGTGCTGGATTCGTGTGATATTCCACATAAGTTTATGAACTTTGCTTCTTGTTCCGGTGAGACTAGGCAACCTTTCGCAAAAAGATTCTTATTTGAAAAATAGATTCCAAAGTTATTTCTATATATAAATATTTGGGTTTATACGGAAGCACTTTGCATTAATTTTTCATATCAAAATACACAAATACTGTTTTACAATGGTAGCACCAAAAAAAAAAACTGTTTACAACAATTTACTGATAACTGCGCCAAATTTACAATGTTTCTGACGAAATTAAGGATATGAGTTAATAAAAAGTAACAATTTTTATTACGAGTAATGGTAAATTTTGAAAAATATAGACATATGTTTTTTCTTAATCCTTATATGGCCATGTATGGATGTACATGGTCAATATATGACAATAATTGATATATATAATAATTGATATAACAAAACAAAAAAATGAAAATTTAACTTAAAAAAACACAATACGAAGGTTATTTCATTATAAAATGCAAATTAATAAAGCTGAAATGTACTTTTATAATTATCATTTTTAAAAGTATGAAAGCCTCTGCATTTTGTAGATGCCCCTAAATGTAATATAAAATGTTTTAAATGTTGTTATTAAATTTCCTTCCAATGTATACGAATGATAAATGAGAATTCTTTAGCGATAACTGTGCACTATATAACATAATTTGATTCAATTTAAAAAGTGAATTTGCATTAAAGGGTTTCTCTTAGCGTAAACGAACTCCATACCGCAATGCGATATTTAGTGCCGCGGATCGCTCGACTGTTTCATCTTAATTACGCCGCGACTTCTACTAATTACACTTGGACGATAGGGAGAAATATTATTTCACGAACAAGACGGGGGAGTTGCGGTTCCTCGCCTATAAATAAGTGATCGACTTAATAGGGAGGATGGAAGCTTTAATTGATCGCGGTGGAAGTCGCGTTTACGTTGGGCAAAAAAATAATGATTAATTGCTGAAAAGGCGTTTGGCGAAAAGATGAATGACACACGAGGAAACGCGCTCGCCTACATTTTGAGCGAGCAGTACGAGTGTTCCTTTCTATTCATACGGCATGAAAAATGTTGGCGCATTAAAAGTCGCGTGTTTTGGATCATTTTGTGATTGTGCACGAAAACGTTATAACTGCAGTCGCGCGTATCCCACAAGAACAAAGTGCCTACACAGTTTTAAAAGCGGGGAAGCCACCCGCGCGCCCGAGTGCAACGCTCTCGAGCCTTCGCGGAGGTACAGTTTTGCGCGCGTTTCGTTCACCCACTTTATCGCTAATGGATGAAACGAGAGAACAGGTACGCGCCGCGCGCGACGGTACTTGCACCCCCGACGCTGCGCCGCTACCTCGCCCTTACGCCAGTTGACGAAATATCGCCGAGCAAAATGCGTTTCCGTTTGTTATTTTCACAAGTCAATAATCTTAATATATTACATCGTAATTCATGTTATACAAGTTCTTATTTTTGTTAAATTTTAGTAGCAACATGTACTACATTTAGAATTAACTGATCAAATTTTGACTTTTTGTAGTGGTAACATTTATTTTAACTTGACAAATACACTGATAAAAATATGTTAGAAAAAAATTAATATTGTTAACTGCGTTTCAGATGTATATCCGTCTTTCAGTAAAAATTCTTTCGATTATAAATACAGAAGGAGTTGTTTAACATATACTCGCGTAACAGTGTACATAATATTTTATGAAGGATGAATGCGCACGTAAATAGTAAACAAAACTAACGTGGATGATGAAAATGTGGGTTTAATGTAAGCTCCTTTGCATCATTAACAAAAATAATTAATTACTTTTATTGACAGTTTTAATTATCGAAATACGATAATTTACCGCAACGAGCTGCAAGCTCTTTACTGCAAGAAATATGTATTTATTAATAAAATGAATTCGCAGGAAATATCACACAAATGAATGCTCTCAAAATAGCAGTAATGAATCTGTTAAATAAAAGATTTAGCGCCGTGTCCAATTTAAACAGGCTTGAACTTGAATGTTTGACATTATTTAATTAGGACTATTATTTAATACCAACTATCTAATTGGTTGTAAACGTGCGATCGATTTCCTTAACGTAAAGTCTGAACTGAGAAAAATGTATTAGTTGCTACTATATTTTATATTAACTCGGGGATATGTGTGCATTTATATCCTAATAGCAAGAAATATTTCAAAATATTCCAAAAATATTTGTCAAAAATATTCTCATGTCCAACTCCAGAAATATTTATGGTATATTTCCGTAATATTAAAAAAACACAAATCACCAGAAATATTCATGGAGACGGACATTAGAATATTTCCTTGGTATAGTCAGCATATTTTCGAAATATACCAATAATATTCTTTGCTATTAGGGAGACTTATTATGTAGTACGATACCGGAATTTATCATGTGATTGAATCGCAGATATAATATAATTAAATTACTGATCACAGTCACGCTCAATAATTTTGCGCCAGCTTTGGCAATGAGAACTGTGCTCTTATATACTCTAGAGTCCTCCTAGAAGCTGGAAACATGTGACACTGTTTCCCCAATAAAGCGCTATTCCAGTCGATAGTCACGTTTAGAAATGTCAAATGCGCACATTGCTCTTGACGTTTTTCAAAATAATAACAATTGCAAAACACGTATCATTTGTTTTTAATTCAATGATGCTTACCGATGCCGAACGAGAACTATTTATTTTATACGGAAAATAATTGAATCGTTTTCGATAAAAAAAACGACGAACACGCAGTTCATTTAAGCTGTTTTTCAGCTTAAATGAATTATTAATTATTAATTTTTCTTATTAACTATTGGCAAAGAAAACTAATTGAAAAATCATGTAATATGAAGTCGGCAATTGGCTTAATAAATGATTTTAGAACTTTTTTTAGAAATCTTATATGCATACTTTTTGTATTAATTTTAAAGGTAATTTTTTGAAAATTATTTTATGTAGAAATTGTATATGCACCTTTGTTAAGATCACCAACATATGCTGACACATTTGTATCCCAATAAAAGTATAATTTTGGGCGAATGCCGAAGTGATAACGTGCAGTCAATAACGGCATCCCAGAATTGGGCCAATTGTTTTACTCTGACAATTTTCTATTGGGATGTGCCGTGGCACTGAAATTTTTCCCACGAGGGTAATCAAATAAATAACTTACTTTGGAAGATCAAGTGTTAAACATTTCTTTTAAAAGTATTTGGTATTAGTAATATCTTCAACTTCAACTAAATTTATTTATCAAATGTTAAAAATGATCTCAATCACTTCCATTTTGCCACTAACATATTATCCTCAAATCCATGACTTATAATTATACCTATAGTTAAAGTTAGAGTAACTTTACATTTTCAAAGACAATATTATTAAAATAAAAAATTTCCACTAATATTACAGTTGCAAACGTTTTAATTCCTAATAGTTTACCCCGTGCGTTTATCTTTTCATTTCAGAAATGTCTGATCAAGTACAAATACATCGCGAAGCGGTAAAAACATCGAAGAAGGATAAAAAATGTCGAAAACTCGGCGCAATAAAGTGAACGGAGAAAACAAAGAGGATGAAATGGAGGCGCGGAGGGGGAGAGGGGGTAGGAGGAACAAAAGTGGAAAGAGCGGGAGGGAAGACTGGGAAAATTTCGCAAACTTTTTTCGCAAGTCGGCGAAAAAGTATCGAGCAAGTAAAAGTTGGCGTGTAAAATCGACGCGCTTTAACGCATGAATATACATGAAGGTAATATTCCGCGGCAAAGTGGCGCGGGGGAAAAAAAATGTTGTCGGTGGTTTGGATAAAACCAAATCGCGCGTAATTCATTTGAGGGAAATTCGACGCGCGGGCTTCGGGGTTTATTTAAAGCGCCACCGCCGATAATATACGGATTAATGCGGAAAGAAAATATTGCATTATCGCCGGCAAAGAGCGGCGCGTAAAGTGCTCTGATAAATCTTTGATCCGACGTAGCGTGGCCGGAAATTCAAAGCAGCGATGCCCGCCTCTCCTCTGATGAGTAGGTTCCGAACGCCGCGCATATGTATATTCGCAATATTGCAAGCGAGTTTCTCTGTAATCCGCTTTTGTTCATTGTCGTCCGTGGCCCTCTCGATGGTCGGGAGTTTTGCGAACATTTCGCTCGCATAACGATCCCTTAATAAAAATATAATTATCGGCCAATATTGCTCGAGTGAAAATGGAAACCGAGTTGAAATAACTAGGCAAGCCAAGTCAGGCCCCGGGTTTATAATCCGGGCATGGCAAGATAAATTTTTACCAGGGGAATCTCATTACGCGATAAAAGATATTTGACAACGCACCGTTTCCGAGTCGCGCGTTAATTGGCCGCGGTAATCGATGCGCATTTATTAGCGAATGTGGGTGTAGTTGAAAATCAATTATCGGCCGTGCATTATTGTGAATGATGGTCCCGTGTAAAGGTAGTTAACTCCGTGGACATTTCTAGTTCGAATGTTATGGCCATCGCTTATTTCGAACCGTACAATCAGAACGACTTTTTTTTTTTAGAAATATTATAATTCACTCACAAAACTGACTATTTAAGAGTAATAGAATATTCTTATATTAAATAGATTTCCATTCATTTATCTAAAGAATAATTCTACATAGATTAAACGGATTTTTTTTGTCAAGAAAAGAATAAAAATACACTGAGAAAAATAATATAGTAATCCTGGACTCTATGTGTTCCTGTATAAAATAATGCTCGACAATGTGACAAGAAGTACCACAATTCTGATAATTGGTACTTGAAAAAATGACACCGTTTACTAGACTGTCTGGCAAAGTTCTTAACATTAGAGCATAGAGTCTCAGAATGCCAGAAAGTATAGCAACTATTATTATTTTATTTTTCTCAGTGTAGTTTCAGTTTAAGAATATTCAACAGATGATACAAATTTAACCTAACAATTGTATGCAGTATATATAAATATGTACATACCCACACTTCCGATGAAAATATGTATATTTTAAACTGTTCCAAGCACTAATTTATCTTGAAATTTGCACACACTATACAATTAATTAAACAACACTGACCGAACGTATAAAACTTAACACGCACTGAACACGGGCCGAAACAATACTGCGACGATGACAGCTGAACTAGGCTTATATATTTACAAATAGACATATTCTTATCATAAACAGAAATCTCATTAGTATTATCTGAGATAATATTTATCGTAAAATTAATTACCTTTTAATATAAACACTAAAATTTATTGTATACTAACTGAATATTCTTATTTTGAATTGATTTTCTATTCATTTTAATAGGAAAATTTTCTTTGTACAGTTTTCTTAAAGTAAGTATAATTTTTTTCTGAGTGTACTTATTCCCGATCATGACCAGATATTTTTATTCTATTAGAGAAGTTTTATGGCACACTTTTTTAACAAAATTAAATGAAACAAATTTAAGATGTATATCTTCAGAGTAGTGTAAAGATTTACCAATTATATTATAACCAAATTTCAAATGAATTTTAAATATGGTTCATACATAATTTTGCGCATCGTGATACATACAGCATATATGAATAAAATTTGCTATACATAAGCCATATATGTTTCGTAGGTGTGGAGATGAAATCTATTTCGTGGTGTGATTTATAAAGGGATGAATCGAGCATTGGATCTTTCTGTCCTTCTCTCTTTTCCTCTCTTTTCCTCTTCCCTTGTTTTGTAATATCGCGGAGCAAAAAAAAGTTATTGGTTTGATTGCGTTCAAAGTGAATAGGGAATAAGTAGTAAATTACTTTACCAGTACACTTACTATGAAGCAAGATGAAAAGATTCTGAATTTTTCACAATTGTTTTTAAGAAAAAATTTAAACATCAATCAATTTAAGCGCCCAATAAATTATATCGAAATGAACGTTTACACTCCCAATGATGTTTAAAGAAACATTCGGAATTTTTTTCAAATCGAATTTAAACATTAAAGTCGAACGGTTCAAATTTTTTCTAAATCAATAAGCGATACTTTAAATGAATATTTATGCAGCTTTAACTCAAATATTTACAGAACAAATGAGTGAATGTAAAAATTTGTTCCGATAAAAAATAAGTGAATAAAAAAAAAGACGAAGAAACAAATAAATAAACTTTTTCGTGAGTTACTGTTACAAACAATGAGTAAGTTACGTAATTTTCATTATATAGTACAGCTCGACACAATACGAGTTAATATTGTCGGTAATATCTATGTCAGTTTTGAAGAGGGTCAAGTGTATTGATTGAAAGGTCAGTTTGTAATACTGCAATGAATTTAATTCTCAAAATGTGATTGCTAGTCATAAAAGCAATTTATTTGCAATAAAATGTTATGCAAATTAAAACGTGGTAACCAAAGCAAACAAGGCATTAAATATTATAACCAAAATTAAGTCTTAATACTAGCGGACAGAATTAAATGTCTAATTTTTAAATTAATAAACACGTCACCAAACGCTAATGAACATACGCAATATAAAGGCGTAATTAATTTTAAAACAAGATCTGTTTCAACTCTTTCGAATAGTGGGAGTAAATAGTAATTAGAAACTATAAAAAATAAATTAACTTTATTTTGATAAATTAAACAAGAAATGTTAAAAAAACATACATGTCCATATAGAAAATTATTAAAATTTATATGGACGATGTATGTTTCATTTAGACTCGGGACTTTTATTTCGTGGGGTAATAAATATGGCGTACTTTTTAATCGCACGAAATATGACGCGAGAATATATTGCTAAATTTTATTGAAATCAATAAAACTTTATCTTGCCAATACTCGCAAAGAAATTGTGCATTTCGCGTGGTACAACATGAAATATTCATTATGATCTCATTTATGCGAGTAAAATAAGTAATAAATTTATCGTTGCGCATCAAGTCAACGAACCCGCACTAAATATGTAAGGAAAGTTCCCTTTCGTGACTTTACATCGCTAAAAAGTTTTGAGCCACTGAAACGTTCTTACGAAAAAGTAACCAATTCGTCGAACCCTCTCGGACGATGTATTATTTAAATTATTCCCATTGCATGCAAAGTTGCACTTACATTTTTTTTCGTCTACCCGTTCTAATGTACAATAATTTTTTTCCTTATTACTCGACGATAGTTACCGTTCTAAATCCGAAGAAATTCTTGAACCGCTATAAGCGGATTGAATATCAGATTTAAATTACCGAAAGAAATTGTACGATACGTTGCGAAACGAAACGAATCTAAAATACCAAAGACAAAAGGGAAAAATATAAAAATAAGGGAAAAGAGAAATAGCACAAAGAGAGAAGGGAATAAAACTTATCAAATTGATTCCGAACGTTTGCAACGGTTTGAATTAAAATAAGCCGATAGTTTTCTTATGCTGTTTAATAAACATTCCGTATTCATTGGATAAATCAGTACTTTATTTGTTCCATTAGCACGCAAATTGACGAAATCCAACTAAACTAATAGTTTGTCTGAAAGAAAAATGTTCTCGCTCGATTCGTATCGGGTCGAAGCGATCCGTATTCAGCGCAGAAATGTCATTCTGAAAATCCTGCTTCGCATTCCGAAACAACGTGTCGTTGTGTTTTATGCATCGATAAACTTAATCGATACCTTTCGCTATTATGGGATATTCTTAAACTATCACTAAAGTCAGACGTACTGCAGGAAAGCAAGCTACGCTGAGGGAAATTTTTCCATTATCGCGACTATAAAAGTAAAGTTAGTTTCAGTGTCAACTATAGTCACTTCAACTTCGTGCAATATGTATTTAGAGTTAACAGAACTAAACAGTGCAATTAAGAAAATTTCATTCATTTCATATCGCAACTTCTTTTGTACAATTGACCTATTATTTATCAACTATAAAATAGACTTGCGGTGAAAATAGTTGTTGAAACTACAGGTTACAGTTGCTACAACTGTACTTGCAGTTGTGGTAACTAATCGCGTTGCAGCTATACAATTCTATTTGTGCTAACTCTGTGAATTTCTCTTAGTATAATAGTACCACCCTTAATCAATTTCTCGCGTCTTTTGAACTTCGCGTTGCTTCGTTTCGATATTTTCTGGCTAACCATACACTCTCTTAAAACAATCCTTTCAATTTGAAACGAATCGTTGTAGATTAAAACGAATTCGTTTATATTCGAGAGGAAAATAATTTAAAATTTAGAAAAAAATAACATTCTTCTCAATATAAAAAGATTCCCAATTCAATTTAGAACGATTTTAATTTATTATTGAAGAAACTGTACATAAACTGTAATTAGAAAAATTATTGATAATAATAACGGTTATGGACAAATAATGCTAAAATATTTATATTGCGTAGCATATAAAATTATACGTGTGTACTTAAATAACAATTAATAATTAAAGTAAAACATAATAAGACAAATGTATATCTGAATCAATTTTGTAACTTGAGTTTATTTAGTCATTTTAAAATTTTCATGTATTTGAATTCACCGTTCGCGTCTTTTAGATTAAACTTTATCTCTTTTCCTTTTTGACGTGAAACGTTTGACGAAAAACGAGATAAATATATTTGTTTTATTTTTTAACGTTTAATTATTTTCTATTCTTTCATTTTCACATTATCTTATTTGTTTATACCTTCGTATTGTTTTGTAGACTTTTATTATATTTTATATATTTTATTCTTTCAATTAAACATTTACTATATTACATTGTATTTACATATATGTTTATGAATGTTGGCAAAGAAAAAGGAAAATTGATAAAAGTCAAATACTATTTCACAATAATCTAGATTCATATCGAATTATAATGTTAAAACGAAAACTTATTTTATGAACGTTCGAATTCGATATCTTCATTTATCATAGTTTCACAACTTATCCAGGTTTAATTAAGATAAAGGTGACACTATCTCGGAAAAATAAACCCGATTGTAGATGACAATTTGTCAATTAATTTTATTTGAGGCGCTATAATGATGTACGAGTGTACACATACGATTATAAGGGTATAACTTGACGAATGAATTTCAAAATGATTTTCAAAATCAATCGGAAATCGGAAATATCGAAAACGCATCAGTGCGAGATGTGAAAGGATTGTAATTGAACGTTCGATTTGGCAGAATTCCGGTGTGGTCATTCAGAACGAGTATAATTGACACAGTAGTGTAATTACCCGTGGCGTCATGGATACGTAACGTTTCGTAATAATTGATCGTACTAATTGGGGAGCGGAACACGGTTATGATTTTTGAATTTACGATTTACGATACCTATCCGCATAATCGACGAAAAATTAAGCAATTAATCTGCATTTCCAGGGTAAAAGCGATCATTAAATTCCATCAGTTAGGATTACGAATGTTTAAAGTGTCAATTAATTCCACTTATATTTATTGCTTGTAGCACGAAATCATTGCCGCAAAAACAATATAATTCATTTTAATAAAATGATTTTTCAAAACGACATTGAGCATTCGGTGAAAACATGTTATATTTGCGGAAATTCTCTAAAAGCATTCATTGCAGTTTGTTTAACATGCTTTTGTGAAATATACATATTTTATTGCGAGAAACCAAATTATAAAGTTTCATCCGGTTTGTCATATGGTGTAATAAATGTTTTTTAATGACTTTCAGTTATATTTAATTTTTTAATACTTCAATTAATTCTTTTAATATCCAGTTTTATCAATGTTGAATACAATTTTTATTCGTATTTAGGAGTAAAAACTGTCGCTGACATTAAAACTCATCGTTTGATACGTATATTGAAAAGTTTTTTATCGGTTTTTGCGTACGCTAATTGCTTGCTTTACATCATGGTATGGTATGGCTCCTTTGTACAACTAGGTCCTCATGGATATTCCTTCATTGTTAACAAATATTTATTTTTTTAAATGATCATTAAATCATATTTTTTTAAAAAAAACAACGTGATTTACACCTCTTTGAAACGTAAATTTACAATTATTTGATAACTTTCTAGCTGCTTGAAATTTGCTGCAGAGATTAATATCTTTACCGTACATTTATCTGCAAGTTTATAGTTTGCGTAGAATATCTTTATTAAATTTTATACTTCTTTTGTAAAGAGTAACGTTATTTCTTTATTACGTCATTTTTCCACTATATGGGATGTATTTTCTGACCCCTTTATTTTCTAAAATTATTTCAAGTTTGAAAAATTAAAAAAAATTAGTTTAAGGTACAATAATGTATGTTAAGTTTCTCCTTTTTTTTTATATAAATGTTTCCAAAATAATAAATACGTTGATGTCTTGAAAAAATATACCAATCTTTCCTACAACATGTTTCATGGCACAATGATGTTAGAAATATCACAAATTATATTTTGTCGACAGCAGAGGGTATAGTAATTTTTCACAAAACTTTTCTCTGAGTGCTGATTTACTGTTTTCCAACTAAACTAAACTTCACCTTCCATAAAAGAAAATCATTCTAACCGCAACATAAAAGATAAGAAACAAAAATTAATAATAAAAGATGAAAGAAAAAAGTTAACGATCGAAGATAATTTAATCAATTACAAAACACATCTTCACTCTTGGTGAAAATAAAATATTTGTTTTGGTAACACGATTTTTCACTTAATTCAACTACCAACATCAAAACTTACTCTTCAATTACAACAAATAATTGGCCCGTACACTTTGCAACCGAAAAGTGTTCCAACGTCCTTGAACGAAACTTTTTAATTCGACGTCTCTTCCCCCCCCCCCTTTCGCCGCCTTTGTAAAGCCACAACCAACGGTAATGAAAATAATAAACTAATCCCGCGATTTCTATTCGAGTGCCATTCGCGCGTTTCCCGAAAGCGGTTAAATTTGCCTGCGATAACACGCGAAACCAGTTTTGTTACGAGGCAATTTTGGCTGCTGAGCGTTGCGTCATAAATACCGTTGTTTTGTTCTAATGCACTGTAACAAATATGTCGCATTTAATTACAGGAACAGGTCGCAAGTGAATTAACCCTCGGCAAGCCCCCTGAAATGGAATTAATTGTTCATAATGCATTCAAAGTTATGGCGGTTCGCTTGCCGGAAAACACTTTTCTCATCATTAAAAAACCACTTGGCCCCCGGGGGGGTTTACGCGACTCTTTCTGTTGCAGCGAACAAACTGTCGTCAATTCCGGGCGCTCGTTTGGTCGTTTATCAATGCATATCGAAAATAATTGCGTGTAATTTTTGTTTGTCTCTCCCCTAGCGAAATTCAGTCATGGCATGCTACATTAGTGGTACGATCCGTATATTTTCACGTTAATTTTACGTATAATACATCCATACATGGCCCCGGTCATGAAAGAATAAAGAATAAACATTGAATTATATTGTGGAAGCCTCACGAGGCCTTGACATGGTTGTCGGAATTTCATACTGGTATCCACATCGGGGCCATACACGTGTTTAGCGTTACACCCATATACAGCTGATTGGGATGCCCTATCCGGGCCACATTTGCCCCCCGATTTCAATGTTTACCAGGGTAATTGCGTGTAATTTTGGTTTGCTTTGCGTCGATGCCTTGCGCTCGGGCTACGCGCGCCCAGACATTTTGCATTCAACAATGTGGTCGCACGGACGGTCATAGTATGTAGGTCAAACGCTAGTACGAATTTCGCACGTCTCTGGCGTATACCCGAGCCGGCCCGACTCGTCCCGGCCCCGTAAACAACGCCAACTCAAGGGGCCAAATAAACACAATAATTGGCGATGCTTGCGCGTTCGCCGCGCGCGACGAATTTTCCGCCGACCTATCCGCTGTCAATAAATTATCATACAGTCGCACCGTCGTCGGACTTATTAAAGCCCCGAGTTTATGCGCCCAACGGTGCACATTCGCAGCGCGCTAAAATGCTTCCGCACTTCCGCACGAAATTAGAACGCATTAGCGTTTAATGTTGACTCGAATTTATTTTATTGATCCGATAAAATATACACCGAGAGAAAAGTTCGCTTGAAATATTAACGTGCTTGTCACCCCGGACTTTACTAGTATTGTCGTTGATATACGGGACAAATTGATGAGTACCTCAAACATTACGATCACATTTTCTTTATAATTTAACATTGCTCGCGTTGATTTATCAAATGAAACGACGAATTTTTTAGTGTGCTATGAATAAAAATTTGAATAAAAATGGGAATTATTCCTTGTTAAAGTAAAGTCTGGTTTTAAATCGGGCCCTTCTGTGGCTTTGGCATGGTCTGACCGATTGCAGTTAATGGTCCCGGTTAGAACCACGCCGGTACCAGACCAAATAACCTGATCGGGCCCCTATTTCAGCCTCGTTTCAATTTTTACTAGGGATGTTTCATTTAATTATATGGATGTTTGATATAAACATTAATTCGAGACAAAGTTGAAGAACAATTGCTTTAAAGTTGTAATACATCTTCTTTGTGTTAGTCATACAACATCAATCTTTTAATAACCTTTTATTCGCGAACAGATGATTTATTTCACCGAGTTAATGACGACAAATGATAAGTTGAAAATATGAATTTCGTATTGACGAACCCGCGATAAATCATTGGATAAAAGGATAATTGATAACAAGTGATACGTCCCGGTGCTTGTCGAGTGAATAATTCTTCTTCGGCGGCTCGATTTTTCAAAAATTTCGATTTATGAAAACGTCGTACGCGCACGTGATTCAAGTAACAGCAAGGCATTACTTGAGTTATAACAATTTTCGAATTTTATGTTTCGTGTTTTATGTTTCAGCGCGTGAAGCTGAACGCAAAAAAAAAAGAAAACGTCCGAAATGCGAGTAATATTGGAAAACGTCATGCTTAACTGCGAATAGCAGTCAGCCGGTGTAGCGTGGCGCGGCAAATATCCCACGATTTTAACACGGCTGTCACGAAAAAGTATTACTCGTAAATTTGGTTAAACAATACCATGTTGACCCATATTCATTTCGTCCGATGTTCACATATTTGTTTGCAATATTTATTTCATTCTAATTTCGTCCTGATCCCCGTTTCATATCTCTCGTCCCATATCGCACACATTTTAATTATTATATTAATTCTAATTTTGTTCTGATCCACGTTTCACGCTCTGAGAAAAAAGAAATATCACAAATTACTGTGTATTGTACAAATTTATCCTAGTAAAAATCAATGTTTTTTCTTATACATATATGGACATAAATGCATATATATGGTTGACATATCGACCATATATATCCGTATATGGATTAAGGATAAACGTACATGTCCATAGTAACTTTAGCAGTAGATAATTTACACTTGAATAAGAATGATTGGCAATAATAAAACTAACCAGAATTTGTTAACAGATCATTTATAATTTAGTGTTTCTTTAAAAATCTAATAAATTTTTCATTTATAGACAATAAAAAAGGATTGAGGCTTTTAAATGGCTTGAAATCTTTCGTATATTTATAACCAAATGTAAAAGCTTCGAAAAAGTTTCAACTTTCTTAGTTGAAAAGTTATTGGCTGCAATCGTATCTAGAATTGCCGCAAAAATTTCATCTTAAACGAAAAAATAAGAATTAAATGTTTCTGGAATATTTCAAATTTTACTTGCAAATCCTCCGATGTAATTTTAGATTAAATCTGAACAATAATGTAAACGTAAAGTGGATAGGTTCAAATTTAATAAAATACTTTTTTTGCGTTGGTTGGACAAATTAAAATTATTATTATACAATTTCAATGTTATTTAAATTAAAGTCCCGCGTGGAAAAAACATTGTGGCAGAGTCTATGGCAGCACTGTGGCTAAGACTGTGGCATGCGGGAGCCCACAGTCTTGGCCACAATAAGCCACACATGTTGCCGCAATGGATCGACT
>JABFPN010002441.1:0-22282 GCA_022817305.1 Leptoteleia sp. ZL-2020 | reverse complement strand
TATAATAAAAATGTTCATTTTTCTTATAACCTCTTTTAAACTGTGTATTAACTAAGACAAGAAGATGTCATTTGTCCCTCTTTTTACATTTAGTATAATAATTTTTATCCCAATTTTTTTCTCAGTGCATTTAAACGATTTATTAAGCAACAGCTGTTTAAAGTAATAATGTTCATGACAATAGCTGTCAATTCATATAAATCATTATTAAATGCTCCATACCTTTCAAAAGTATCAAGATTGATTTTATTGTAAATAAACATTAGTAATTCTTCCAAAAATACATTTGTACACAATGAAAATATCAGAAACCAGATGCTTATATCTGAGATCAATTAAACTTTATGTAATTGTTTTACAAATACAACACCTATTCATTGATCATATGTCGTTCAAGCGTTATTAATCATTCTACCATCACGTCAATGACAATATCTCAAGATCAGTTTTAGATTAAAAGATTATTAATTGATACTTTATTATCAAGTTTAACATTCTCTCGAACATATTGATTAATTAAAATATATATAGAACTTTGATTGAATTATTAGATGAGATAACATTTTATAACATTAAATAAAAAAAAATCATAATTTCACTTGTAACTTGAAGATAATGCTAACAAAAGTATAATAACAATAAAATGTACTCATATTTGAACAAAGAAAATATGTCAAATTTTCATATGTAATTAAAGAAAATAACACTGTATGTATAGTATGAGAAACTTCAAATAAAATATGTGACAGTATATCTTAAACAGATATAATACCATATTTAATATTTAAAATTAATTAAATAAATAATGCAATCACATTTCATTTATAATAATCATATTTTATATCAAATTTAATTTAATATCGTATTTATTTTATTAATCTTGCAGCAAATTAATAATTTCTATTAATGTTATACAAAATAATCACTTATCAATTGAAGTTATTCTGAAAAAAAAATCATCAAATTTCTGTTTACATCCGCATTTTTTGTTTCATGAAACACTTAAAAAACTTTATCATAATACTTTAACTGTATTTTATGTTTACTAGATAAGACGCATCATATTGAACTATCAACATCTGAACATATATTTATTATAGTTTAGTTTATTTATCTATGATTTTAGGTACGACTTTCGAAATACCTCTCTCTCTCTCTCTTTCTCTCATTAATATAAAGATTATTCACACCAGAGGAGTGTCAATGTGAACCCAGCATCAGTTATAACTTTCATATGATAATTAAGACAATTCTTAACGTTTTGGAAATATAAAGTTTCCAAATGCATCTAAATATTCACTACTATCGATTATACACTGAGAAAACAAACACGAAAGTTTTTACAGTTCGATTGATTTTATGAAATTATTGTTCTAGAAGGAACAGAAGAACATAATATTTAATTTATTTAATTTTAAAAAGCACAAAATATTGACTAAAGAATGAAAATGTACAAAGAGTTATGAAAAGTAAGTGAATTGTAATAAATTTAAGTTCAATTGACATGACTTTAAGTTTAATAGACCAAATTCACTTAAATACAGTATTCATTAAAGCTCGATATAAAATTACAGCAATATAATATAAAATACTATTATTTCTCATTGTACAAACAATTTTTGTACTGAATACAATATATGTAAGAATATTGATGCATTTTACCTTTGCTACTGATGCAACCCTCCCACCCAACACAATGTTTTAATTTTAAACTCTTAAATCATCCATAAATGGTTTTCTCTTACGTGTTTGCAGCTCCGAAGGCCAACCCTACGGTGCAGGACTACAGCAGTACCGCCGGTACAGGAGCATCAGTGTTCTCGCCAACGGTAACATCAGGTTCAATGAGTTGTCTGGCGAGTGGCTCTCTCAATGGAATACCCGGCAGTTTCAACAACACTGGACGTACCAATTTCACGAACAAGCAGCTCACCGAGTTGGAAAAGGAGTTCCATTTCAACAAGTACCTGACGCGCGCGCGACGCATCGAAATAGCCTCGGCATTGCAGCTCAACGAAACCCAAGTCAAGATTTGGTTCCAGAACCGAAGGATGAAGCAGAAGAAGCGGATGAAAGAGGGTCTGATTCTGGCTGACGGAAACGCGACGTCAATTAGTCAAATGGGCGGTGCCAGGAGCAGTAGCAATTCACCCACGGGGTCTGCTAGTTTGGAGGTCAACAACATGGGCCTGCACGGCTTCACCAATGACAACAGCAGAGAATCACCTCCGGCTCCCTGTAAAGATTAATGTTATCAGTACTTAAAACGAATTTCACTTTCATAAGTTCTTTATTGTAAATCCACTTAGGAATTATAATAAGCATTCTAACTTTTACTAAAACAGTATAGAAATGTTGATGATTGGCTTTACAATGAAAGTCAACTTTTGAGATACTCAAAGCTGAGTTAATTCTGTTAAATTGCAATAGAAAAATAGATGTTTTAGACATAATTAAAGATTTCTTAGTAGAGGACATTTTAGGTGATTTTTCAAGGATAACAAGTGGATAGAATTAAACAGCAATGTATTATAATGTAATGTAAGAGTTTTAGAATTTTATTTTTTATTAAATATCATTTTTACTGGCAAATCACTCTCATATTATATTATATCAAAACTTAGTGCAATTCTGTCCACTAGTTATCTCTGGTGGTAAAATGTTCATTTTCCTGAAACAATAAATAACATATCTTGAATATTAAGAATACAAATAATAAACTTATATTTACAATACAATCCATCAATCGGTCAAAAGAATCAATTCGAAAATTTGTTAAAATGTTAAATAACCGGCGGTCATTAAACTTATGACTTCACGTTATGATTTCTTTAATTCAAATCTTTATCTGTTCATATAAATTTACTAAATCAAACAGAAAGTATTGTAAGTTTCATCGAAGAACCTGTTTCATAAATCAGGAAGTCCCTTCGAGGCATAGCTTTCATGAAATGATAACATTGTACCAATTAATTAACAACTGTAAATCTCGAATTGATTTCTAAAACAAGCATAAAACTATGAAGGAAATAATAAACAGCTTTAAATCAAGTTATCCTCTCAATAGAAATATAAAATGACTAATGTAACACTCGTAGAAATATACAGTGTTGCTATATCGCTAACAGAAATCCTCAAACGAGCAGTCAGCACTTGGAGTTCTACGCAAACTAGAAACTTGTTTATTATTATGATTAATTAATTAAGTGGAGACGTGATACATAAAACACACGAGCTTTTGTTTTGTCATTAAGAATTTACTATTTGGCTGAACAAATTTTTCACTGGTTATTTTATATTTCTACTTGAGCAAGTCAATTGTTGTTGGTAATTTTACGTTAGAGGAATATTGCCAATGATAATTACCATTAATTTGTAATTTATTTAACTAATACGCAAATTATAGTTATTTAATTCCTTTTGGATTTATCAATATAGAAAGTTCCGCGTGTTAGTTACTTGAAAGTGCTTCTTCTGAACACTGATTATACAAGGACAAAAATGAATTAAGAACTTCAAAATTTATAATTTAACTTATTTGATGTATGTTCGATCGAGTCAAATAGATTTGACGTTTTACAATTAAACACCTTGAAATATTAAAATGATTTATATTTAAATGATTCATTATTGTCACGTTAATCTTTTACGGAAGAGATTTCAATAAAAAAGTGATAGAGAGAGAACTTAATAGCCTCGCAACTTAAACTGTGTAAAAATATTTATTGTGCATAAATTCGAAGTAACTTATTGAATTGAAACTAAATAAATTGCGTTAGATATAGCCTATCGGTTTACTCTTACATTTTTTAATAATTTTACAAAATCGAAATTATATGTTTCTGACTGATAAATAGAAAGTTTGTAAAAACTTGTTTGAACGATTAATGATTTACATTAGAGTTCTTCACTAATGTAAAATAAAAACTGTATCTGTGAAATACAAATATATTTTACTAGAAAAACGTAATGAAAATACTTTATATGGACGAATATTTGTGTGATAAAAAATTTCTAATAGCACACAATATCACTTTAAAATATCACAATGTTTGCATTAAAATATATTCCTAGGATATCACTGTTGTTTCATTCAGGTATTTTAAGGCAAACATATGTGAGAAGTTTTGAATATGTCAGAGATAACAATATATCCCCTAAAATCTACAGTATATTTTGTGCTATAAGAAGTTTCTTTTCTTGAACTTGTTGAAGAAGTATACTGGAAAAGGAGCATGCACCTAAACGTTAATACTAAATACAGATAAAAATAATCAGGCTTTATTTCCTTTGTTTTTAGTGTTAACATTTGTGTATTAAAGTTAACCCAAGAAATTGTTTTCCAATATATTTTCATGAGTTCAAAAATATAACTCTCAATTGAATTAATTATCATTTAGAATACCTTCCAATCAGTTAAAAAACTTGTCACACAAATTTTTATGTATGTAAACATTTCTCTTACAATGTTTTTTAAAAATATCATGATCTTTAATTAGTTAACAGTGTTAATTTAATTATAGTGAAATACAGAACTGTTTTTAATTGTGTTTTAAATTAGTTCAATTAAAACCATTCCACTATACAAAAAATTACCTTTACCAAAAATACTAATTTTAAGGAGGCATATAATAATAATCTGTAAGTAACGTGTAGCACTATTGAATAGTACTTCCTTGTACATTATAATTATGAATATATTGTTTGTAAAATATTATAAAAGATAAGAAATGAAAATAATAATATTAGTAATTACTAATACCATTTTCAATTCTTTTTATTTCTATAAATATTAACTTCTGTATTATAACAATGTTTTTTATTATAATATATTAAATATATATGTATATTGATATTAAAAGAAATCGCCCAGTACTTCACAAGTTGCGCCCAAACTACTTTCAATTAATAGGGACAAGAAATGGTAGTGTCAAATTACAAAGCTATTTCAGTACAGTTTGATATAAATTAAAATTCATTTTTTGCATTAATTAGGACCCTATCATTTCAGTGTGATCTCAAAAATACCATTTGCCATATACATTACGGGTGAAATATTCATGGTCCAATCTCGGAATCATCACTTCTATCAAATGTATCACTTGTGTAGAGTATATATTGTGTATGTATGTATTAGGGTGGTCCAATAAAATTTTGTTTTTAAAGCTACATTGAGATGTTTATATTGAATCAAAGTGAAAAACATTTCATTTTTATAATTTTCTGTACTGAAATAAGGATACCTCTAAGATAAAGAAAAATATCTTCCATAATATTAAAATATAAAATATCTCTAAACACATTGATTTAAGATTGCATATAAGTATAAATATTTCTTAGTAAACTGCAGAAATATTATTTAAAATAAATTTGTCTCCTCACCTTAAACAAAATGTATGAAATTATTGTACCACTGTAAGAAATGCATCTCAATTATATTAAGCATTGCAAACAAATTAATATACATTTATAACAATTTATGACTAAATTAAATTTATTTAGTCATACAAAAAAACATCGGACATTGTATACATTTTCAAAAGTCATAATTTTAATCATCTTTACTAACTGACTTTGTGATTAATATATTCGTATCTGAATAGTTAATGTAAGTACATGTACATATGAAAATCTATGCAAATTTTACAAAATGTATTTATAAAACTACCCAGATTAAAAATAAAAATAAAAAGTAAAGTATTCTTAATGATTTAGTCAAAACCTGTAAAAACAGGTTTGCACGTTATTTCAGAAATTACAATTATATCCAAAATATAGTTTTAATAATGATTATATAATTATTACTAACAGTTTGAAATTTTACATTTTATTAAATTGATTTAAATGCTCCACTGATTTATTACAACTGAAAACTGTTTTCATAATTTTATACAATTATACCTGGAATTAAATATTTTTGTATCTGTAAAATGTAAATAGGTAAATATTGTTTTCAATTGCTTTTCATTCCCTGGGTATTTAACATTGTTATAATAAAACGTTTACTGTTCAAAATTTTTATTAATATAAATATAATTTAATTATTTTCTACTTGTAAAGTTTGCATAAATTTTATTTAAAGATTAATTTATAATATAATAAACCTTAGATATGTTAAAATTTTAATTATACACAGATTGTTTAAATCCACGTGACTTTCTGTACATTACATTCTGACAATTAAAAAATATTATAATAAAAGTTTAGAATAATGAAATTCATACGAATAATTATTAGGAATCATTAAAATGCAATGTATTAAAATATTCCTATAAATAAATTGTGGTTTATAACATGTCCATATGTCAGGATGACTTAGATCAAATAAAAATGATTGTACCAATTATTGGGTTTTTGTCACTATTTACATAACATTCACTTTATTCCTTCTCTTCTTTTTTTTATTCATTTCTTTTACTATATGCTTATAACATTGATGCATACATGATATAAAAAATAATAACAATAAATGCAAATAAAACACACTTTTAATTAACGAAACTAACTTCACACAGAACATAATATACATAAACCAACGAAAAAATTATTTAAAAAATTTAACGATGAATTCAATATAAATAAAACACAAAAACAGTTTAAAAACATCATGCATTGTTTGTTTTAATATTATGATAAAAATTATATTTTACCAATTGTCGACAAAATTCCATCCGCTCTTCTGATATCCTCAACTGCAATACATTCTCACCAATTTTGCGCCAAATGATTTTTTCATGGCCAGTGAAACGATTAGTGCCAATGCATGTAATCTTTTGCGTGCTTCAAACTTTGCATCATATTGGTTATCAAGCTAGAGCCAATTTATTGAAGTAATAAAAACTATCCAGAAGTCTTTTTCGGGCACATAAGCCTAGTAAATCCTGCCAAATGCACTTACTAGTCGTGGCGATTAAAAATGATGATGCGTTGAATCTAAAAACCTACGAATCAAAAAAATTTTTTTAGGCGAATCAATTAATTATATCACTTTTTTTCTCTATAAAACATGATAAATAAGAACGGGAATCAAATACAGGCATTATATATTTCAAGATTGGACAATAAATATTGTTCAAAAACAAAGATTTAGAACTATTTTGAGCACATATACTAAACTGTAATACGAACCTAACCTATAACTCTTTGTGCAACAAGCACATATAAATTACCACTTACAGATTGATGCGTGTAATTGTTGCATATTATTTTCATTAATAAGGGTATTATTTAGTCGGCGACGGACAAAATTAAACCATTTTGAACAAGGGGCATTAGAACCAAGCTACAAGATACTCGCGAACAAAAGTAACCCAACGTTCCCGCGCGGAGGTTGCTATGCAACTGCGGCAACGAGCCGCCATTGGCGCCAACTTAATAAAAAAACCGTTGAATCTAAAGACTCTATTTTATAATAAATTATCGGTAATAAATTGAATTAAGTTGATTATTTTTGTAATATTAAAAATGTATAATTAATTTGCAAAAGAAATATTACAATTTTATGTAAGTAAGTACGATATACCCGCGGATTAAACCGGATTACAAAAAATATATTTCTTGATGAAGAAGAAACGCTTCGAACTCATGGCGCTGCCAACTTCGCGCTGATGCACGTAATCTTTGGCACCTTTAAAACGACGCCATATTATATATCAAACGCAAATAAATTTATTGAAGAATAAATTCTGTTCAGAACTTTTTTTCGAGCACATTGGCCTAATAAGTTCTAAAAAATGCACATATTGGTGGATGCAATTAAAAATGCTGATGCATTAAATTAAAATGCTAAGAAAACGAATATTTTAGAACACAAAATTCGTTTTTAGGTAAATCAGTTATATACACTTTTTTTCTATAAAATTTGATAACTAATGACTGGAATCTAGTGCAAGCATTAATATATTTCAAAATTGGACAATAAATATGGTTCAAATACTAATATATGGGACTATTTTGAGTAGATATACTCAACTGTAATAAGAACCTAACGTACGACGCTTTTTACAACAAATACCTATATATTATTACTTACAGATCGATGTGTGTATTTGTTTCATATTATTCTCATTAATAGGGATATTATTTACTCGACGACGAACAAAAATAGACCATTTTGAACAAGGGGCATTAGATCTAAGCACAAAACACGCGCGAACAAGACCAACCAAACATTCCCGCACGGAGATTGCTGTACAACTGCGGCGACGAGCCGCCATTAGGGCCACTTTAAAAAAACCGTTGAATTTAAAGACTTTATTTTTATAATAAATTATCGACAATAAATTAAATTAAATTGATTATGTTTATAATATTAAAAATGTATAATTAATTTTCAAAAGAAATATTACAATTTTATGTAAGTAAATACGATATTCCCGCGGATTAAAACGGATTACAAAAAAAAATATTTCTTCGTGAAGAAGAAACGTTTCGAACTCATGGCGTTGCCAACTTCGCGCTTATGCATGCAATCCTTTGCGCCCTTAAAACGACGCCATATTGGATATCAAACTCGAATGAATTTATTCAAGAATAAATTCTATTCAGAACTTTTTTCGGGCACATTGGCCTAGTAAGTTCTGACAAATGCATTTACTGGTGGTTGCAATTAAAAATGCTGATGTATTGAATTTAAATTTCTACAAAAACGAATTTCATAGAGCACAAAATTCTTTTTTAGGCGAATTAGTTATTTACATTTTTTCTCTATAAAATTTGATAAATAATGATTGGAATCTAATGCAAGCATTAATATATTTTAAAATTGGATAATAAATATGGTTCAATACTAATATTTGGACCTAACGTATTGAAACCTAACGTATAATGTTTTTTACAATAAACACATATAAATTATTACTTACAGATTGATGCGTGTATTTGGTGCATATTATATTCATTAATAGGGGAATTATTTACTCGACGACGAACAAAAATAGACCATTTTGAACAAGGGGCATTAGATCTAAACAAAAAACACTCGCGAACAAGAGCAACCCAACATTCCCACACGGAGATTGCTGTACAACTGCGGCGACGAGCCGCCATTAGGGTCACTTTAAAAAAACCGTTGAATCTAAAGACTTTATTTTTATAATAAATTATCGGCAATAATTTGAATTAAGTTGCTTATTTTTGTAATATTAAAATTTTATAATTAACTTATAAAAGATATATTACAATTTTATGTAAGTAAGTACGATATTTCCGCGGATTAATGTGGATTACAAAAAATCATTTCTTTCTGAAAAAGAAATGCTTCGAACTCATGGCGCTATAGGTCCGTTCTCAAATGCACAATTGTTACATTAATGAAACATTAATCTAATAATAAATGACTGCGGTTTCACCTTGATTTTATAATGTTATATTTTATATCTCAATCACATAGCCCTGACAGTCAAAAATAAATCATAACGTAAATAAAATGTATATTATAGGCAAATTCTAAAATGGACTGTTAGTATTGCGTTAGTGAGATAAACATAAGCCAGAAAAAGATGCACGATACTGCCAGTCAATTTTGGAACAGGGACCACTACTTTGCAATCAGATGTCGTGTGAATATCACCTAATGGACAAAAAATTAACCAAACATTACTTCTATTGTTTTCTTCAGACTTGACAGACTTGAATGAACTGGCATTGGAAGTATTTATGTTTTTATACTTGAAATGCTTGAAATCAGTGACAAATGAACGACGTAATTATACATACGAAAAGATGAACACAATTTATTTGTTTAGAACAAATGTTTATGTTTTTTAATTCGAATTACGTAAGCACTGAATCACTAGAAAATATATTATATATTATTGACTGTAAAACTGTGAAATAAAAGGTAACGCCCAATATAAAAATTATTATTGTTTCTAATCAATTATGTTATGAATTTAACTTAACTTCTATTTTCATTGTTTGATAAATAGCAATACTTCGTGTTTGGTCATTAGTGTAAAATATTTTCACTCAAATTTTACATTTGTATATTGTTGATTAAAATACCTTGTGGGATATGGTCTTGTTAATTAATTACCCTTTTAAAAATACGTATTAAAACGTACAAAAATAACTTTAATCAGTAATTATTAATATTAAATACATAGAAAATATGCATGTTTTTGTATTCAATTCTTTTGTTTTTGTTTTATATTATGTATATAATCTTATTTTTTTTTTGTAATTAAAACATTCACAATTTTATTTGCACCTACTTAAAGTATTAGCTATTTAAGAATAGCAATTATAATTGAAACATATTTTATAAGATTTAATATTGATATTGTAATTGTAAACTTACTTTATGTCCTTGCTTTGTTTGTATTTTTATTATTTATCAGTGTCTTTATATTCATGATGTTTTCAGATAGAAAAGTTGCATTATTGTTTCTAATTTATTTATGTAATTAATAGGGAACAAAAAATTTAAATATATTAACTTGTATTTTTATATTAAATTATGTTATAAAATAAAAGAATGTAAATGTAGAGACTGTATGGTATAATCAAAATATGTATAAATATACCACAAACTAGGTTTTTCACCATATTATTTAACTTTTAAAATAAATATTTGAAGAACATTTGTATACCATTTTCCAGTTGTCAAAATGAATTTAAATGATTCTTCTGTTAATACTACAAAACTTGAAGAAACTGAAATAATGTCTTCAAATATGGAAAAAGATACATTTAATATAGCTGAATCTACTGAAATGTTTGACAATACACAGCCAAAGGTTTGTAATTAAGTAATGTATTATGTTGACGTATCTAATATAGAAAGTATTTTACCAATATTAACTTTTATTCAGCATTCACAATTAAGTGATTCATTAAATAAAAGTGTATCTCTAAATGATGAAACTGAGAGTGGTAAAACAATCATACAAGAGGATGATAAAATATTTGAAAATGATACTTCTCCAACAGTTAATTATGTTGAGAGTTATGATCTTTTCACATCAAGAGATATAAAATCTGTCTTGGAGGACACAGATTTAAATGAAGATACTAATTTGCCTTTATATAATGCAGCAAATTTACCAGACATTTCAATAAAGTCTTCCCAAAATGCTATAAACAATTCTACAGGTAAATTCAAACGAATAAAATTTAAACCATATTTTACAATGTATTTATTTATGTAACAAATGTTAAGCAAATTTTATAAATTTAATTTAGTGAATCAAAATGAAGGTAATGAAAAAGAGAGTGGACAAATGCCATTGAATATTATAGAAGAAAAAGTGAGTATTTGAAGTTTTACTTTATATTTTTATTTTATATGAAACTTTTTACATATTATTTAGATTAAAATTTTCAAGTAGAGGTATTTTTCTGAAACAATAATAATAATATAAACGTGCAAAATAATCATACTCATTTTTTATAGCAATAAAAAATTGATGAAAAAATGACTAATGTTTCACTTTAATAATGATAACAATTGTTTATATATAAAAAATAATCTTAACCAAAAAGCATGATAGAAAAGAAAACTTTAGTTATTAATTATTATTATTTGAAAGTAACTTGTTTAATATAAAATGAAAATTTAAACGTTTATATTTATTAGAATACCACCATATATGTCTTAACATTTTTTAATATTTTTATTTCATTAAAGGATTCTCAAATTAAAGCTTTACTGAAGGAAGGGGTGCAAACATTTGTTGAAAATTCATCGGAAGATGACAAACAAATGTCTAATCATGAAGGATCAATACCAGAAAATATGCCATCAACTAGTGGAAATTCACAAAGATGCAATGCCACAGAAAATGAACAAGCTACTACGAGCAAAAGATCAATTGGTGAGATTTATATTATTACTATTATTAAGGATAAAGTATACTGTATAAAGTTTTAAAATCAAAAGTACAATTTAGTAAATTTACCAGTGTATAAAGTTGAAATTTATAACACATTGAAAACTTTATCTTTGTTTATTGATAAATCAATTTAAATTATAATCTTAAGAAAAAAAGATAACCTTGAAAAGTTTACTAATAATAAATGAATAGAAATGTATGTTTTACCATAATTATACTTTTTAGATAAAAAATACAATTTTACTCATACATTTGTCATGGATTCAGATGATAATTCAGAAGATGATTCAGGGAAAAGGCAAAGAATGATGAGTGAAACTGAAATTGATAGTCGTAGGGAGAGCGCTCTGAGATTCAGAGAATATGAAGGCTCCAGTGATGGTATACAAATACAATTACTTAATAAATAACTGCACCTAATTAAATTTATTAAAAAAGTATAAGATTTTGCATCAGTTAATTCCACCTGTAAGAGAATAGATAGTTCAATTATTTTTATGAAATTTCAAAATCTTTTTATAATATTTCCTTTTTGCAACTAATATCTTCTTAGCTTATATCAATAAAAAATGAAAATCCAACCGCATTTTCAATAAAGCAAATTTCATAGCGTTCTCAAATTTAAAAACAAAAAACAACCAGGTATTCTAAATTATTCTATATAAAAATTTGATCATTTCCAGCATTTTAATTGTGCACAAAACGTCAGCTGTCTTTCACTTGATAAAATTTGTCGAAGACTTACTTAAAATTCTAAACTGATATTAATTCCAATTTTTTTAGACAATTTCGTCTATTTGAGCGACAACTCTTCAACGACTTTTGAATCTTCTTCTGAACCAGAATTCATGAGTGATGATACCTCAGAAAGTTCAGTTGAAAGCTATATTGGCTATATGTTTCAAGGTAATTTAATTAGATTTAATGAAATGAAATCTTGTATACATTATTATTATTTACTTTAAAGCTATTTCTATAATTTATTTTTGTATATTTTTGGATTGAATTACTAATTTTTAAATTAATATGAATAAAATGTGGAATTGCAGATATTGATAATGATGAATTCAGGTTTCTTTCGGAAATGAATCATGAGTCGGACAATGATGATGATGATGAATATAATAAAATTTTACAAAAAAATCCACCCACGTCTAGATGGTCTGTTATTCAGGAACTGAACAATCGACAATTGGGTTCAAATGATAAATTCACTGAAAATTACAATAAATCTTTATACACTGTTGAACATCTTAAACTTTGGCATAAATTAGAAGGTCACACGGTAACTTTATTTTTATTTTATTTAGAACACTATTTATTAAATATGATGATTAAAATATTATCTCTTTTAGGGATGTGTCAATACAGTCGAGTTCAATGAAGATGGATCTCTTATTGCAAGTGCCTCTGATGATCAAAATCTCATTTTATGGGATTGGGCTGCCAAAAAGAAAGTTCACTCTTTGAGAACTGGACACACCAAAAATGTTTTTCAAGTAAATTTATAAATATATTTTTATACATATATCCGGAAGAGAAACTAACCGATCATCAGAAACATTTTTTTTACAAATAGTTGGAATCGTTTATAATCATATTGCTTGTCAGTATTAATACTGTAATTTACTGAATTTAATAATAATTTAATAAAATATTTTTGACAGGCTAAATGGATGCCGTTGAATGGCGGAGATACAATGGTAACTTCTTCCCGAGATGGTCAAGTTCGATTAATTAACCTTTCAACTTCAAGAACTCATAAACTAGCAAAGCACAAAGATTCTTGTAATAAACTGGCAACTCACATTGAAACACCACATGTTGTATTATCAGTTGGTAAAGATGGTCGAGTTTTATCTATAGATTTACGGGAGGAAGTTCCTAACAAGTAAATAATAATTATATGTAATCCTGATTTCACTGTTTAATATGTCGAATTGCAATTTTTAAATTGTTACATTATTTACTCTTTTATTATGCTTCACATTTTAAATATAATTTTTTAATGAAATATTCTTCTTTCAGATTGTTAACTGTTAAATATAATTTTACGAATGCTAACATGAATCTTTACAGTATTCATTTGAATCCTCTTGATAGCAATGAATTTTGTTTAGCTGGTGATTCAAGTGAAGTTTTAATATACGATAAACGAAAAGTTCAAGTGCCAATTCAAAGGATGTGTCCGAATCATTTGGTAATTTTGTTGATTAAATTAAGCAATTCAGTATTAAAATAAGTTTTGTTATGAACAGCAGTTAATAATATAGAAGTATTTAATATATTCTATTATAATATTTTTTAGTTATCAAATAGAAACGTTAGCATCACTAGTGCTATATATAATTATAATGGTACAGAGGTACTTGCAAGCTACAGTGATGAACACATTTATTTATTCGATAAGGTTCCTTCAGCTGAAATAGGAACATATGCTCATTATTACAAAGGTCATCGAAATGCATTTACTAGTACGTATTTTTGATATATTTTGTAATTAAATGATTTTTTAATCAGATTAAAGAATATTGTTTTTATTTAGTGAAGGCAGTGCACTTTTATGGACCGAGATGTGAATATATAGTATCCGGATCTGATTGTCGAAACATATTCATATGGGAAAAAGAATCAGAAGCTATTGTTCAATGGATGGAAGGAGATTCAACAGGAGCGGTAAGAACGACTGTTTTGCAATTAATATGAAAATAATTAAATTGATTGATGGTTGAAATATTGCTTAATATTGAAATATTTAATTTCAGTATTATATAATAAGTTTTAATTTAACATTTTTTTTGTAAATAGATCAACTGTTTAGTTAATCATCCTCAATTACCAGTTATGGCTACAAGTGGATATGATCATGATGTTAAACTTTGGCTGCCTTCTCCAAAAACAAACAAGTTAGATAAGGGAAAACTTAAAGATGTAAATATATTTTCATATGTATATAATAATTTACACTTCTATTGATTAGATTACATACTTTATATACATATATAATAAAATTAAAAATAAATTATAATAAAATGATTTGTTTCAACATTATTTTAAATCGTCTTTGTTTGTATATTTACTAATTTATTTTTAATTTTAATTATTTAATTTTCAATTAAAGATTAAAAAAAGAATGAAACATTAAATGAACTTATTAATTAAAAGAAAAAAAAAACAATTTTTTGTTATTAGAATATTAAAGCGAACAAAAATGATAGATATTCGTTCAGTCGATATCAAATTCCACCTCTAAATTCTAGTTTCGAGGGAACAATCGCAACCTTACAATGGAGAGTAAGTTAATTTAAATTTTCATATTTCCAAATTGTAATTGTTAATTTTGTACATAATGAAAAAATATTTGTACGTAATCTCAGTCAATTTTATAATTTATTTATGCTTAATTCTTAAAAGAAATTCTTAAAAAAACAAAAAATTGAATTTTATTTGAAACAAAAATAAAATTATTTAATAAAATGAATAAAAATTGATAATTTGAAAATATTACTACCCTATAAACTCCAATATTATATAAAAGTCATAGATTCACCAAATAGTAAAAACATTTTTTATAAATTGTAAAATTTTGATATTACTTGAATCTAAATATTTCAAATTATTAATTTTTTATTAAAAAACTTACATTCTTTACTTAATAAATGTCTTTTTCTCATGCATATGATTTGTTCAATTTAATCTTTTATATTGGATATAGCTGAAATTGCATGTCATAACTAATAATTCTTTACGTTTTTTTTTAAAGCTTGCACTGTCCGTAATGAGATCTTCCAGCGATTTTTAAGATAATGGTATAAGAAGAGAAAAAATTAATATCACCTTTCTGTTTGACTGTTTTCAGTGAAAATTCAATATCAAAATATCAACTGGAAAGAAGTGTCACAAGTCAATTTTGTAAAATAGTAAGATAGAATGTGTTTTACAGAGTATGGTTTGTGCACACGAGGTAACACAGTTTAAATATGTTTTGTTTTTATTTTATATAAAATTTAACAGTTTAATATTAGATTATCCTATAATTATTTTACTGCGAAAGTTGGTATTTATGTTAAAACTATTATTACATTAATTGTAACTTAGAAAAGTATGTCCAAAAACAATGTGACTATTCTGTGAATTAATTACGTTACAGAAACCTTATACTATACAAAGATACAATGATGTATAGCAAAAAATTAGTTTTTGTATAATAACTTTACAAGATTATTTTTAGATATAACAAATCTGTATTGTAAATAAAGTATAAGTGAAAATAAATTTTAAATAAATTATAAGGTAATTTTGATTACTTAATAAACCTTTATAACTATTATGGATGTAAAATTTTAATTGTAATAATAAAATATTAGGGGAGGAGAAAACCCGAGTTGGGAAACCCGATGCAGGGGATGTTCTTCCTCCGTAATTCGGGCGACCTTATCACGTAAGGCCAGAACCACGAGCATCTTAAAAACATCCTCTACTTAACCGGTTGTAACGGTGAAGTGGTAAAAAAACACCGGTAGACGAGGAATCGAATCCTTGTCCTGACACTCACCAAGCGGACGCCTTTACCACTATACCATTACGTCTATTAAAAATAATCAATAATAAAAAATTGCTAAATAATGGTTCAACAACAAATGTTATTTTCAATATGTTTTGTTAGTTTTGTACATAGATTTTAATTTCGATAGATAAGGGTTTCGTAAATTAAATTATTTGATAAATATAAATTATCAGATATATGTCAAATGTATCAGTTTAGGGAAATTTTATTCAGTTAAATTATAAATCTATACTTTACTGTGAATTTTTTCTTTATTTTTGGGACTAATTTTAAAAATGATCCTAAAGTTGTTAAAATGCGCGCGCGTTGGGGCCAAATATGAATGTTAAGTGAAAATGATTTATTCCATTATTCGAGTAATCTACAATTCAAAGTCTTGCTTTAGAAGAGCAAAATGATCTCTCTTTTACATGGGTAAAAAGAAAGTGAACTGATCAATCGCAGACTTTAGTTGAGTGGCCAAACCATCTACAGCGCAAATTTAGCCCGTGAATGGACCCAATAGAGCAGAATTAAGTTTCTAAATCAGATCAAAGTCAAATCAAAGTAAGATTAAAGTCATACAAATTAAAATCTAACGAGAGTCTGCTTAAAGTACATAAAGACGTTTCGATCCTTGGATTTAAGATCCTCATCAGGAAATCAATGGAAGCGTCTTATAAATCAATGAATTATCAATCCACATTGAAAGATATATATAATTCAATGATTACACAAATTGCAAGGGAAATTCATTTATTCTATTTTTATATATTCCTTATTGACGTCATGTTGTATTATATTAAAATTACTTTGATTTAATTTTGATTCGTCTTCGATTTCATTTAAAAACGTAATTCCACTCCCGACATCTCGTCGAGCCGCCTCAAACGAGATGCCCAGTCGACCGAGCGAGCAGCGCTTTCTGCCGGTAAGCCTTGGTAACTGCGTCACGGGTGGCTCCACGCTTAACCTCGTTCGCGCGTCCGCGCAACTAAGCAGCGTAGTTGTGTAAACTGTTGTGAACACCAGGGAGCTGCAACATGGCGTCGAGCAAGTTGTGTGTCATCGTGAACGTTAGATGAAAGACGTCAGGTTGGTGTTCTAGGCTCGCGCGCGTCGACTATCGTGCTGAGTGTGTACCAGGCGAAGAGAGCCGAGTGCCAAGGCAAGGTGAGAATGGTCGGCTCGCCGCAAGCGAAACAACTTGCGCGGACGGACGACAACAACAACAAGGAGCGCGCGGAGTCGCCCCCCGAGTTGCGCCATGGCGGCAAATTTGCCGCAAAAATCAATGATAGTAAGCCGTGTAACGCTCGACGCTTGTTTTCGTCCGTCTCGTGCGCGAGCCGCGGCTCGACCCCCGACGCAGCGAGTCCCGGCGTTGCTTAGTTATCGCGCACTGCCGAACGGCCCGCGCGTCCACCGACCAAATCGTTCCGATTATCATGGCGGTCAGGTCCCCCGTCCGGACCGATCCTCCAACGTTTTACCCAGATCCCGCGAACAGTCGCGCTCGTCTCGCCGCTATATTTCGCCCCTTTCGGCCCGCCCAAATTTCTCTCCTGTCAGCTTCTTTAGCTTTTTACCGCGTGAACGCCACTTCGGGGAGAGAGCTTAGTGCTGCAATTGCAGTGTTCTGTCAATTTTCCATGTTTTGATTGTGAGCTTGAAAAATTGCAAATTTTCTTCCGGGAATTATTGAATGGGTGTTCATTTTTCAGAACCCGAAGTTTACGCTGTGCGTGTGTATGTGTGTGTGTGTGAATGCAGTTTTGCGAATAAACGTTTTGATTGCTCTATGACATTTTGTGCAGATTTCTGAAATTGTTGTGAAGGATGTGTGTATTTCGCTAGATTGTTTAAATGTCATTTATTTATGAAATACATTGAAATGAATATTATATATCTCATGGTTCTTATTAGGATTGTTATCAGTTTTTTTTATATATTTTGTAAACAATGTGTAACTTGGAATCTGTATTGTTTTTATTTGTTATGTTTTTGTTTTGGTATTGTTTGAAACAGTAACTGAAATATAAATGTGTCACAAAACATTCAAGAATACTAAAGTATCTCTTTAAAACAACAAGCAATTGGTAATAAGTTTACAGTAACATTTTTTTCCATATTTTAAATAGATAAAAATATATCTTATTACATTTGTAATATTACTGGGAATGTGAAAATGTAAAAGTATCTGAGTATTTTAAATAACATGTACCAAGAAAAAAGTTGAAAAAAGCAAATGTTTGATTTTTCAGTTATTATTTAATTAAAAATGATTAATAATTATTATTTAATTTAAACTATTAACTAATACATTAGAAAACAAATCTAATAAATTTCAAATTTTGTAATTATTTCTCAAAGTGATTTTAAAATAAATATAATGAGTAAATAATACATAAAAATATAAAAAGAATAAAAACAATTAGAAAAATATCTATAAATTATTTATTTAATTACATTTATGTTTTATTCATGTACTATAGAAAAGTATGTAATTCTTATACATTTGCGTATATATATAAATAAGATTAATAATTTTATAAGATGATATATTTAAATTTATCTATATTATGTATTAATTAATTAAAAATTAATTGCAATATTTTTGTGTGGCAATTACAGGTATAGATAGTTTTTTATTTTAATTTACTTCTTATTCTATTGTTATCATAATGAAGGTCAGAGAGACTTATTACTGTTTATTTTCTTTTCCTTTCTGAAATTATTTTCTCAATATTTGGTAATTCAATAATTTAGCCATTACATTTTTTTTATTTGGTCATAATAAAAAACTTATAAGACTAGTCATAAATAATTAAAATATATTGTTTTTAATGCAAAAAATTAGTTATATATTTTTATTAATATATTAATTGCTTATGTCTAAAATAGTATAATTGAAGGATATTAAAAATTTTAATTAAGTATTTTAAATAATTTATTATAGTTTCATCTACATTGCTATATTAATTGCATTTGCTGCAATCATATAAATTGACAATATATATAGAAGTATAATTTTGTATTAATGCGATTCATTTGATAAATTAAAAAATGATATAAATTAAATATAGTTTATATAAATTAATTATAGCTGATCTTTATATTAAAAAGTATAAAGAATAGTATATTTTGAGAATATGAAAATCATTAATCATTGTCTACATATTTACAAGTTGAATTATATAATATAAACATATGTTTATATAAAGTTTAATATTGGAATATTGTATAGTTTTAAGCAATGTAAGGAGACTCAATACCTTATATATGTTAAATAATAAATAAATGACAATCAAAATTAAACAGTGAATCTTTTTGTAATAAAAAATTCTGTTTTAAGTTGTATTAAGAAATACACCCAATTTTCACCTAAATTTATCTCATTTAAAGTGTTAAAATTTCAGATTTATTAATGAATTCAATAAATAATGTGTTAACTAATATGAAGTAATTACAAACTTGGATTGTTCTATAAATTATTTTCATATAAATATAATTCTTTCGACAGATAATAACATTGAGATTGTCATTTTTCATACGTTTAATGCTTTAAATGAGACTTCCATTCCAAATGAAAATTTTATATGAATATTAATTTTTATAATACTGTGTAATTAGTGATTTCAGTTTTAATTTGGATCTTGTATTATACTGACCAATGCTAGTAAACCGCCTTAAATATGTACGTTCTGTATGCTATATATTATTGAAAAATACTTTCAAATCTATATTTGTAAAACAATGAATTAAACGTTTATTTGTTTTTAATAGATTAAAAAAATGAATAAACGACGGAGAACGTCGTCTGTAGCCAGCAGAGGTACAGAAGATGATCCGGATGATACACAACCCGAGCCTGCAAAAAGAAGAAAGAAACTCGATCCGGTGAGTTAAATTATTGTCAAAAAAATTAATTTTTATTGTTTAAATATTTAATGTTTAAATTAGCTTTGCTAAAATGTAAAATAGAACATTACAAAAGTATGAAAGAAATAAGAAGAAACACTTTAAAAGAAGTGTTTAAAAATTGTGTCAGCGTTTATGTTGATTGCCTAAATAATTGAAAGAATATAAATTTATGTTATAAATTTACTTTACTACAACAATAGTTACTCAATTCAATAATATTACAATTAAAAGAATTAATCATATGAATGATTACAAAGAATATTATATTACAATTGCAGAGTGATTTATGTCAACAATTGTATGATGTATTAAGAAATCAAAAGAAGGAGGATGGTTCATTGTTATGTGATGCCTTTATTCGAGTGCCCAAAAGACGTCAAGAACCTGGTTATTATGAAGTTGTTTCAAATCCAATTGATTTACTAAAAGTCCAACAAAAACTAAAAACTGACGAATACAGAGATATGGAAGACTTAGCTAATGATATTTTATTGATGGTCAATAATGCAAAAGCTTTCTACATGGTAACTACTTAGTTAAATTTATACATTTTTTTGTTTGCATATTTATTAATATTATCATTTAATATGCAGGATTAATATAATGTTATATAAATAAATGTACAATTACTGATTATTATTTATTATTATCATTAAAATTGTATACCTTTAAAAATTAGTATTTTCATTTTTACATAATTAGCGCACATCTCCAGAATATAAAGATGCAACAGAATTATGGGACCTTTGTGTAAGTACGAAAAATCGTATATTAGAAGAGTACGAGGATATGGAACCCAAAGGAAAATTAATATTAAAAGTTGGCAGATGGGTATGTATGATTATATTTATAGACTATTGCTATGTGGATACTGTTACTAAATTGTATTATTACTGAATTAGTCTAATACTAAACTTTATATACTAGTCACGTAAATCAATAAAACATGACGATGCCGAAGACACCTCAGAAGGATCTACAAATCTTGATGAGGAATCTATTCAACCATATGAAGATTTGTTTGCAGCAGTGATGACTGCAACTGATCCATTGGATAATAACCGCCCATTGCATTTGATGTTTCAGTTAAAACCATCAAAAAAGGTATAACAAACCATCAAAAAGCTCATTTAAACTTATTTAATTGAAACAATATTATATACTAAAATAAATGTAGCGTACCCTAAGGGCACACTTTAAAATTTTGTGTTCATAAGCATAATAAATTCTTTAATTTAATACAAAATTTTTACTTAGAAATATATGTATATTTAGTGCGGATACGTGCACATTTTCTTTAACAATTGCAATTTCATGTTGAGCAACACTTTTTAAGAATTAAAATTAAAAATGATTACTTCGCGGCAACTACATGGGAAAAATACCATGGAACTCAAGAATGAAACGTCTTTAATATTGATCACGTAAAATAAAAAACAATATTTGGAAATTAATACAATTAAAAACAATAGTATCGTTTATTTACATTCCAAGAACGTAAGAAAGGATGTAAATACAAAACAAAAGCAAAGTTTGTTTATATTTTGTTATTTAAAAAGATTTTATTGTTCAGTACCATAAAAATACCTTTAGTCAATGCAAGCACATTGTTGGAACATATCCTTTAAAATGTTATTTAATTGAATTTTTATTATTGAAAACCTTAATTCTACTTCAGTAAATTTTAAACCAGTCTTTATTAATTTTTTTAACAATAATAATAATATCAATGAATTTTTCCTTTTCTGACACTTAATATTTTTATTTCTAACATATTACTCTCAACGTCCGAAATTTTTTGGTCAAGTGTCAAATGCAAGATGGAATGTTAAGTGTGTGCAATTTCATTTGTTGCCTCTACACTTAAATAATAATTATAAACAATTAAAATACAAATCAATAATAACGTATATAAGAAGTAAATATTAGATAGCGTTTCGTTTCTTGGTTACACTGAAACTCATCAGTAAGGCTAGTG
>JABFPN010002440.1:0-22286 GCA_022817305.1 Leptoteleia sp. ZL-2020 | reverse complement strand
CTACGGAACGCTTGATATTTTTTTCTGACTATGAGCCAATATATTTTCCCTGGCTATGAAATGGCTAAATAAGATCCCGTACGTTAAAAACTTCGTGGAGTTGTATAAACTCCACGAATCTTGATTTCAGAGCTGGTTGGGATTCGTTGAAGAAAACTATAACAAGTGCTAGATGAAGTACGTTGTAGCGAATATTTTTACTTGTTTTCAGCATAATTCAGTTGATATTAACAAATCATACGCAAGCTCACTATGGAGTTCACGGTAGCTCATGGATTTTTCTCAGTGTATGATACACAGTAAAAAATGTTGAAGACTTCAAGGATTATACAATTTATTTAGTGTTTCTCGGAATATTCTTTTACTGGGGTAAATTTAAAATATAGAGCACTTTAAACTTGAACTATGTGATTTCAATTAATTAACTTCTATTCTTAGAAAACAGAAGAAAATGTTAATCCGAAATAAAGGCTCATCCGCATCGTCTTCCAGAAATCTAACGACTGAACGAGCCGAAGTTTCGATTTGACCATATAGAGTCATTACAAAACTGTCAAAAACATATGCCTTTATGATTATGATCGCATGGTGTATCTCAAAAACGTCATATTACATTTGACCGGGTGAGTAAACTTAGCTTTATAACGTGACGTCGTAGCTAACGGTAAATTACATGTCGAAGCACGTTTGCAACAACCAAAAGTTTATTTTTAGAAACATATTATATTCTTTTGCTTTATCACAAGGACTTGAAACCTTAGTGCACTAATATGCACTGGGCGTACAGTTTCAACATCGACATCTAGTAACTAAAGCTTCAATGAGATAATAGAGATGATTAGTAATTGGTTGTTTTGCGAATACTCATGAAACCTTTATGTATATTAAGTTTCAATAATAAACAAAGAAAAAATTGTAAATTTAAACCGAAAAGCTATTAAAAAGTAATTCAAATAAATTTCTCAATTCTGTTATCAGTGGGTGTTCCTATCCGGCTTATAATCGAACGATTCTGAAGTGGTCGCGCAAATTAATAGATAATTTCGCGCGGATATCGAGTGTGCGTTTTGAATGACAATGACGATCAATTTGACGCCCAGTTTAAAGTTATTCGCTGACAACTCTCGCGAGCAAAAATGTTTTTCTGTCATATCTAACAGCACCGAGTGCACAATGCAGCCGGTGACAAAACCCTATCGATACAATAAAGCGAACGCATCATAACAAATAATTCTCTGCTAGGATGCATTCCTCTCTTCCGGAAATAGATCATTCAAAGCAAAGAATCAGCGTACCCGTGTTATTTCCTATTGTTGATTCATGCAAGTTTGATGCTTTTTCTATTCATTTTTACCCAAACGCATAAAAATTGCGGGGAAAAGTTGCATTTTAGGAAATGCGGAAATCAATTTCCGGTCGAACAGATGGGTCGAAATTAGTCATCGTAATCGAAATTATAAGAAGATTTGGTTTGCAAATTTTCAGCTTGGAAAAGTGTTCGTTTGAAAGTAATCAGAATTGTTCCATGGAAATAGTTTACAATCAACAAAAAGTTCGCGTCTCAACAATGTCGTGCGCTCTTTGTGTCTCGGCGAACTCAACAGGAGGAAAAAACTAATAAAACGAAATAACAAATAAAAGCACTGAAAAGCGAAAAGAAAGCGCGCCACGCTATAACATCATACAACATATCTCCTTCAATCTTTGCACATCGAATCACGCTAACGAGCTATGCATACGCGAACAGAACGGGACAAAAAAAAATCACGAGCTTTTTTCTCCCCCCCCTCCCACCCCGAAAAAAAAGTGTGTACAGAAGCATTCATCCTGTGAAAGTACGAGACTCGCTAAAGTTAATGAATTATTCACGGCTTTTCTTCAATCAGACAATTCCAACGACACGAACGAGACGAAGAGTCCCGATATCGCTGGCAATCCCGATAACGATGCCGTCCGATCGTTCGTGTGAATTTGCTTTACGCGTGTTTCACACCAGGCTATCTACGCGCGATATTACGTTTGATAATTGATTACGACGCAACTATAATCGTGCGTCCTTGCAATTTCGTAACAAATACTAATTTAATCAACAAAAGCTTTCGAATCCACTCGCTCCCTCTTTCCCTTCTTTTGTCGCAGTGATATTATCGCTAATTTCACATTTTCTCTTATAATACGTCGGTGTTATATTATTATATAATGGATAAAAAAAGTGGATGCATTGTTATTTAGAATTTAATTAACATTATTATAAGCGCCAATTTGTATTGAGCGAATTTATGGGCTGGTTTGTGCGTCAATTGTGAATCCTATTATGCGGATTATTATATCGCTTTTAAGATGTTGAGAGTTAAAGTAATTTTATTAGGTGAAAGTGATATAATTACTGAAATGACTTAAGAGTGATAATGAGTAAACGTTATTAGTTTTTTCTGCAAGTAACTTTGTTCTAAATAACGTTGCTCGGCTGACTCAGAAAGCATGTAATTAATTCTTGTGATAACAATAATATTTTCATCTGAGCAACCTTATTTTTTTATTAAAATAACCAACATTCCTGCTAAATAAGGCAAAATTCTGATTATCGCTAAAATTAATTGGATTATTTTTCAACGTTCCTTGTAGAAATTCTTATTAAGAAACCTCCCAAGTAAAGCATTATCTTTGAGCCGATACAATAATTGTCAACATTTCATGTTTATGTAATGTTATATAAATATGAAGGATATGTAATATTCCATTTTGTACGTGTAATAATATTTAACTATTATATTATTAATTGTTTTAATAAAAGGAATGTAGTACTTTTAAGGAAAATTGTTGTTTAGAGAGTTTTAATTTAAATAAACACTTTCAGGATTTTTTTTGCGAATAATAGAAAAGTGCTGCAGATTTTCTGCGGTAAGACGATTTTCTATTGTTATATGTAAGACTTTAATAAAAGAAGCAAGACGAATAAAGGAAGAAAATGCCGTTGTTTGGTATGATGATATCTTTCGTGTAAAACAACGGGATGTCACTTCAAACAGCAATAGAAGAAAGAGAACGAACTGGCGGGATCTTCAAGGTGCAGTATAATGGTTGAAAAGCTCGTGACAAGTGGATTATCAGGATTGCTAACGGGCGTGAGAAAGGAGAGGAGGATAAAAGAGAAAAATCGCCAGACGTAAAATAGAAGCCGCGGTTTTCGTGTAATACTAGAAATCAATGAACGCGTTGAAAGCATTCTTCTTTCGCAATTGCGAATAATAATAAAACATTGAAAGAGGACGAAATAAGAGGAAAATTGTAAAAGGAACGAGAGTGAAAGAAAAAGCACTTCCTATATATTTTTCACTTATACAATATAAGAGCGACGAAAACATAATAAACTCATTTTGTAAAACATTCCCATCGCGTGATAAGAGAATAAAAAATATGGGGAAAAAGTACGGCAAAATGAAATGAGGGAAGGAAATGGCAGTAAAAAATGAAAGTTCATCCGAAGGAAAACGAAGAATGGCTCGTTTGTGTAATTCGCTTTGAGATACAAACGAGGATTTTATGACGCGTTTTCTCATTAGCTAGATCTCGGCTGTTCGGCTCGTTCTTTACCGAACGAGGTCAAAAGAACTGTCGCCCGGGAAATATTTTGCCGAAATTTCGACCCTTTTTCCGCGACTGCTGTATGATCTAATAAATGAACAACATTTCGGACGGTCCATTAAATTTCCTTACCCTGTAAAATTAATTGGGTGTAAATACATAAAACATGGATTATAATATGGCTTTTCATTTAGTGGAGCACAATTGATTGTTCGTGCATTTGTTTTAATGTCCACGCTATTCTGGAGCTATAATTTCTTCCAATGATTTCTTTCTTGATAATTTAATTTAATGTTTCGTACATTTTTAATGATCTACATTTGATTATGCTTTATTTTTCACGAGTCACCCATTATTTACACTTTATGAACATATCGACTGGACACCGTCGTTTATTATATTGATTATATTTTTCTAAAATATTCTAAGGTCGAATCTCAGAAATATTTATGATATATTTCTGAAATATTAAAAAAAATTTAATCTCCCAAGAATATATTAGGGACTATACTCAATACAATTAATTTTCAAATTGTTTTATTAAGTGTTTTTAGTAGGATTACAAATAGAAAATAATAAATGGAATAGTGCGGCAATTCTTTACACAAGAGTCGTTCACACATTTTATGAAATACTGAGAAAATGCCTTGTATAACTTAAATAAATTCAGGATTATATCATTTATTTTCAAACTTTCTCAAACTTATTGCCAAAGCTTTTCTCTACACAGAATTCTTTGAAGCTTTTCAGAAAATTGTTCAAGAACAATTGTTAATTACATATAAACAAATCACGGTACATTGTTACTCAGCATTAAAAATAAAGGCAATGCTTCTGAAATTATAAATGTTATTACCTGCATTATTATTAACTTGCTAACTTAAACTTTAACTTTTACACCGATGTACTGAATACTGCAAGTAATAATTTCAAGACTACTGCTCCGTTAAGGACCACTTTTAAATTTTGGAATCAGGTTTGGAATCTTGAATAGCATTGTCGATGCATTGTGCAAAATTTGGTCATATGCAATGTGAGAAAACTTTTTCCTTCTCTTCTTCGTATTTTTTCTTCCCACAAGTCGTAAGGTTTGGACTCAATACCTTTCGTAATTGGCCCTAATTAGCAAGACGGCGGCTGCTTGATATGTTTACGCAATGGGTCTTTAAGCTCAACTCGCTCTTTAAGAGGTTCTTTGTCGGCTGAGCGCAAGTTTAAACGATAACTCGATTAAAAAGCGCCCAGCTGAACCGAACAACGGCATTTAATTAACGAAAGTGCTCACCGAGAGTTTTATCCAGCGAAGCGTTCCACCTTCCGCTTACTCTTCCATCTCATTACGCCCGCCATCATTTCCCAAAAGAATAATAGCAAAATTGTATTTCCATTCTTTAAGTTGCCCTCACTTTTACCCGTCACATTGAGCATCGTGTAGCCGCGGTGTTTTGTGTCAATAAACACTCGCAGCAGGCAGGTTAATATTGTGACCAACTCAAAATAACACACAAGTTTTTATTAATCGTATCTTAAATAGTCTCTTGATGAAGAACGTAAACATCCAGATTTCATGACTAAACAGTTTAAACTATATACAATATATTCTATGAAGATATATAATAATTATTTCGAAGTAGTTGTTACAAGCTGTTTGTAAATTTATATAATTTAAAGATTTATATATATTTTCTTATGGTGAAGAATGTATGATATGACAGTCCACAACACAACGCCCCACAAATTTTCAGCCAAAATCCAAGCATGTGTGTTCATCCGATTAATCTTCCAGTGAAATGGGAATATTTGAAAACACATTTGATGTCCAATGTACATCACCAACGCATTCATACCTATAGTAAATATCATTTTCATTAAAAAATGTAACACGAGTGAAAAACAAAACATATTATAAAAATTGCAAACAAACATTGTTATATATAATATCATTTATAAGTCCTTCTTATAAATATATATCTGTTTGACCTTACGTGTAAGCAAACAATGTTTATAATTTCATTTTAATAATTCCCATATTTGTAGTTTGCAAAACGTTTACAGATTATTTAGTTTTTTACTTCAAGTACCTTCTTTTCTTGCAGTATAGGTTTTATTAATTCAAATAATTTCTTACCAGGAATTCTGAATGGGCCACCGCCCCATGTTTTAAGGACATCAATTAATAAATAACAAATTGTGAGTAATGTCAAATTAAAACATGTTGTTACGAGTACAAAAGATATTGACCTGCAAAAATAAAATTCATTTTTCTTTATTTTCCAGTATATTAAAGAATAATGAAGTTAAGTCTAGGATTACCAACATAAACATTTGAATCGTGTTCAAGATTTTACGTGGTATTATATAATATTTCAAGCTACAAAATATTAAGTAAATTTAAAACATAATTTTATAATAAAATTTCATTTGCCATTTTTATAAAAAAGCATGGTTTTTTAAGACTTTAAGAGTAATTGTTAGTACAAGTAACAACATCGACAGTAATAATAATAATAATAATAAGGATGAAAAAATATGGTAAATTCTCAGTTGCGTACGTTTTCTTACCATAAATTTTTATTTACTGGTATAACGTCACAAAAATGAAGGACTGATCCTAAGCAACCAAGTATCATAGCCCAAAAAAGCCATCTAATGACTCTGCTCCTCGAGTCTCTGTAACATAATAGGATTTGTCCTGCTTGTACTCCTAGGAAAGTTTGAAAAATGGACGTTAAGCATCCTAAAACAAACATCGGTAACTCATAATGATATCTATAAAATTCAACAGTAATTAATTTTCTTTATACTTATAATAGAATTTAAATTTTCATCAAAAGGATTAATGTGAAAGAGAATAAAACATGGTAGTTTAACTGAAATACGAAAGTATCGTTTCATTAACTCTCACCTAATATTCCTTCTGGATCAAACGGTTGAGCTCCATAAACTGTTACAATTGGGGAGTATTGATATACATGCGTACGACCTAACAAAAGTCGGTCTATGTACCCTGCTGTTCCACCGGTGCAGTTAGAGTATTTGCCATCGAGATGATTCCCACCAGGTCCAGTGTAACCTCTGAATTTTTCAACAAAACAGTCAAAAACAACTCAAATAAATTACTAAACCCAATACAAAATGTATTCTTTTACTTTTTTTTAGGGAGAGCCAAAAATATCCTAAATTATTTGAGGTTTTGATAAACAAACATTAATATTTTAAGGAGTAATATTAAAACGAAATTATATAATAATTTTCAATGCAATTATTACATTATTTCTTTATAATGATTAGAAGAATATAACTTACGTCAAACAATAATCTGGCAATGGTAAATGAAAGGTTAAACCATAATGAACAGCAACAATGATAACAACGATAAACCATTGAGATAACAAGGTATAAATGTCGACGAGAACTTGTAAAACTGGATTCTAATAAAAGAAAAAAAGGTTACTTATTATTTTTTTACATAATAACTTTTGCATCTTCCCGTGCGAAGAACAATATAATTACCAAAAAAATATTTTTGACATATATAATTTCTTGCTGCATATATACTTATGCTCACATTTCATACTTACTATTTTAAATAATTATATACACCATAATAATAATAATTTTAACCATACTTTATGAAGTATGAATGATAAAGTATTTAAAGTTTACTATTATTTATTAGAAATCTATATAATGGACTATTATATTGTTCATATTTTTAGATAATTATCATAATCAATTACAGTAGAGCTCGAATAACTTTCATCTAATTAACTTATGCCAGTGATCTTAAATATTAGACACATTCAAAATTTTTCATTTTACAATTAGTATTATGCATTTAAAGAAGAAAACACATAAATTGTTCACACTATTTTCTCAATAAAAATACTTATTTCCTATTTAATTAAACAAGTTTTGTTTTTATATTTTAATTTGTGTAAAAAATTAATATCATAATCTACAAAGTTCACTTAAAATGAAAGTAAATTACTAAACAATTAAAAAACTTGTTATTATAAAGGAAAAAATTAATAAACTTCCACTGTTTTTCCATTATTCATTCCTTCTACCCCATAATATAGAAGTTAATTAATTATTTTGTTAAATATAAGTTATTCTTTGTTTCCATGGTTACAAAAGATATTCACGTTAAATATACGAACCGAAACTTCTTTCAGTGTCCTGCGAGACTTAGACGCGTATATGAACGCAACGATAAAATAAGCAACACCAAATCGTTGCAGAACTCCAAATATACGGATGTTTTCTAATTGGGCGTCAGTTCCCAAAGTATTCAGTGCAATTCCAATAAAGAACAACAGCAAACTTCTCTAAAAGCATTTCAAAAGGAAAGTGTTTATAAGTATTTAATTTGTAAAGTTTAAACAATCAGTATATATTAATTTGTTACTAATATTATTTAATATAATGTTTAATATTATTCTTGTTTTAAAGCAACATATTTTTGAAAAAATTATTCTTCGGGTAAGAACGTTAAGTTCCAACAAAAATTGCAACTACTCAATGAGCGTTCAATGATGCTAAATAATAACATACAAAATTTGCTGTATAAAAAATTATTACCCTGATTATAGATGAAAAAATTGTAAATCTTGAAACTCCTTTGGATAGTTGGGAGGAAATCGATAAAGGAATGCATAATCCCATTATCCACATAAAGCAAGGAAACACCAAATCTCCCATCAGTAGACCATTCCATGTTGCATGTTCTAGAATGGGATAACCTCCTGCTCCGTCATTCACGAATATCATTACTAATATACTGATTCTGTCAAATTCCCGTTATTTAATATTTAATAACAATTAGTAATTCTTTATTTTATTGTTAATTTTCATTTATCTGTTGTTAATAAGAAATACAACAGAATTAACAGCATCTATTTATAAGAAATTTTAAATATTATTTTTTATTAACATTCTTATTTTGAATACATTTACTATGCAAAAATACATTTTAAAGCTTGTCTAAATAAATCGAAAGCGGCGAACTTTCGTACTTTTCATGATTAATAAAATTTATTCTTTTTAACATGCATGGTTCAAGAATTATTATATTAATGAATTTATATTGGAAGTCGTAAATTTATGTGTACATATACCCTCTGACTGTATCAATAGAACGAATCCGACGTGTACTTGATTTCCCTTCATTTGTTTGATTGTGTTTCTTTCGGTATTTACTTTTCACCATTTCAGTGAGCATCCTAATTACAGATAGTAATAAACATGTAAACAAAATAATACCTACCGCAATGTACAAAGCTGAAAATATACACAACATATAATGAAGAACATTCTTTTTAAATGTTTCTTATAAATGTTAAATAGTTACGCAACTCAGTATTATACTCACGTAAAAAGGAATTCGAAGGTTTTAACACTGTTGTTACATCACAGTTAAATATATTGACGCTCAAGTTATACAAACCAAAATCGTCAAAATGAGGTGATACCTCACAGTGCAGATCACTAAGAAAATATTTGTAAATTAAATTAATTAAATATATAAAATGTACTATTTAAATTTGCCTAAATTTCATGATTTGAAATATCAATTTTTATTATAATTTCACAAATTTACTTTTCATTTTTAGCAGATATGTATTCTTGCAATCCATCATTTTGGAAGATTCTCCAAGTAAGAGATTTTGCAGTTTGCACCTTTAAACCTAGTTCTGTAAGTATGCTGATATTCCCGACGCGCCTGTATGGGCACTGTAACAGAATCGTTTTTTACTCATACAGTTAGCTAACCAAGTAACTTTTGCAACTTCTGTTGGTAAAGAAGATTGTTATTATTTTGAGATTAACAAATTAACTATTTTTGTAAAATGTTTATAATTTTGCGCGAAGGTGCTCTTGTTTTATACATGTTTTTTCTCATTAATTTAATATTCTATATTTGCATTTCATTTATTCAGTGTATATTAAATAAATATTACTAATATAAAACTGAATTAAATGAATGTCGATGTAAATGTTTTAAATATTAATTTTTTCACGTCATATTTAGTATATTAAAATAGAATATTATTTGTTTATTTTTAAAATTAATATTCAATTTTCACTCTGAGTTTAATAATAACTTAACTTTAAGAAGTCGAAACAATTTTTTAAGTTTATAAATAAATAAAATATAAATAAAATTCAAATATTGTTATTTTATAATGGTCTGAACTGTGCTATAATTAACATTTTTAAAAAAAATATTCGCAGAATGTTAAAATTGTTGAAATATCCTCTTCCTAGAAAAATTAACCTCAAAAGAAAGGTTAATCGACAATTTAAACACTTCGAGTGATTAATTAATTTAGGCTAAAAAATATAAATATGATACACATACCGATACACAATCAGTCGATAATTCATACAACCAACCGTTGAAACTTTTATCTTCATTATGTACATTTACACAGGCTTCATTGAAAATCAGTTCGTCATAAGTACAATTTAATTTAGACACCATTTTTATTATAGAAATTCAAGTAAATCGCGAGTGACAAATATATAAATATGTGGAATGTTCGAACTTATCGAGTAGTCTGAGCAGATGTCTATAGGTCATCAAGAAATTCTTGTCCTGAGTGAAAGTATACAGCATTACTTCGAGAGATGTTAGTGTTTGTACGCATATCACGTTATCAAAAATAAAGATCGGAAAAGTATAGATAATTTTGTTGAATTAATGTTGAATGATAATTGGTTTTTAATTTCAGTATTATTCACTTTATTCCAAAGAACTATTAACTATTTTATAACAAAAAATTTATCTCGATACTGATTTTAGGTTATTAAAATTATGTTTATAAAAATGTTTTTCTTATTCAATCGCTCAAAAACTATGTTATATATTTAATATTATATTTAAAAAATATTAATTTTTATATATTAATTGTGTTAAACCACAAAATTATACTTAAAACTATAAATATTTATCTGATAATCAATATTAATAATTTTTTTATATGCATTATTATTATTCACAAATAATAGAAACATTCTTCATTAATTTATTGATTCCTATGAATTTTGGTATTGTTAACAAACTGAACTAATAAAATTTTGTCTCATTTCGAAATAACAATTACGTAAAGCATTCTTCAAACTGCAAATATTGATTTTTCTATCGAAATATTGGCATCCCAATTGTAGTTGACCTGTGTTACCCGTTAATTATTGTGCTCACCTGTTAGAATAAATATGCAGTCCTGGTGCTTGCACCATATATCAATTACTTCACTCGTGTAGATGACGTATATTAACGGAGCAGTAGTAAATGGAAAGTAAACCGCGACAATTTTATTAAAAAAAGGGGGGGAAAACAATTTAGCAAGACTAGTTACAGTCTCAAATATATTTTATTTTGTCATTGCATTAAACAAAAACAATTATATTATTAACAAACTAATAATACATACTTGTGAACGATTGAAGGATATTTTTATTCTCTTAGATTTTCATGACAACATTACATCTACCACTTTTTCACCTGTACTATATTTATATACACGTTACAAATGTCAATATCATAATTATTAAATGCCATATTATTATTTATTATCAGTATCTTTAAACATGAAGTTATTAATTATTATAATATAAATGTTTTTATTAATAATTTAACACAATATTATCAATACTAGTTTAATGATTTTATATCAAGTTTGTTTCAAAAAGATTGTCTTAAATATGCTTTAGTAATCTTGGTCCTAACATAAAAAAAAGGAAAGAAGAAGCTTTTTTACATCTTTATACAAAACAATATCGTTAATTTATACTGAATCCTTTAATCATCGTATCAAGCAATATGTTTCTTTGAATATCGCAAACTATATAAATCATAATTCTCCCGAGTGGAAAAGTCAGTCTGGATGTAGTCTGGATGACAGTTGCCAGACAATATCCAGATTAATTTTTCCATGCGTGTTTGGCTATTAAAGTCATCATGTCGTGAATCATCTTGACAATTTTCTCCCGTGGCGAATGGAAATGGTGCCATTTCATGGATGTTGCTTCGTTTCAAGCTAAAAATATTAAACCAACGTTTCATCTGCGACAACAACGCAGGATGGGAACTTCCCATTCCCTCAATATTCGTAACTTAGCAACACTTCAAATAAAATGGTTTTCTCTCCGATTTTTAGCTCGCATGAGCTCTTTAAGAATCCTTTTCATGCAAAAACTGAGGTATTGCAAATAATTTTCCTCCATCAGTTCGTCAATATCATTGAAGTTGCATTTGTGGACGGATCGTTCCGTTAGCCAGATTATCTATTCCATCAACAAACCTCAATCGTTTAGTCGCATCGGCTAACTGTGCTTTGATCAACAGCGACTGTTCCGCACACGTTACATATACTCTTATATTTAATACCGAACTTTTTGCATGCTGTTGTAATGTTCATTATTACCATAAGCGATATTTAATACTTGCCATGTCACCTAGAGTCGACGAAAAATGAAAAAAGTTTGAAACCGAGGTGTTGCACATTTCTTTATTTATTTTTAATTACTTTATCTTTTTAAGAAAAGATTTATTACACTTTAAAACTGTAGTGCATCTTATATAACAATAAATGTGGACTGACTAAACATACTATGTATCTCGGAAAAAATTCTGTAAACATAATTAGTAAAAATTCATTTTTACAACAAAGCGAGCAATAAGCATATATCAAATGCATTCGACTGCCGAATCTTTATATCAGCTGATTTACGATTAATTAAAATTCGTCTAAATCAAACATGATTTGACGATGCCATAGTATTTACAACGTAAACATCAGGAATTTGAAATATTCCGCATGTTATTAACTGACGCGTGCATTTGACGGTCTATGATTGGTTGCAAGCTGTGCGTTGTAACAGAGGAGGAAAGCTTGACAATGTAATTATTAACTGCGTTATAATTGCGCCGCCGCACACAATAACTATCAATTATACATCCTCACTAGAATCATCGCATGACCTAATGTGTAGTCACTACGTGCTCTCAAACGTTACTTAGTTAAATTGCCTAAATTATGCAAGATTTTTCGCTATTTCGTTTGCAGAGTGAGTTTTATTTAATTATACATGATAATTGCAATTAATAAGGGACATGACGATGATTCAAACAGTGTGCATCAATTACGCACGACCATTGGGAAATGTGCCCTCAATTATGGCACTGAATTACGATTTTAGCATAAATTTTATTGACGAAAATGGCTACTAACTGGCAACTCGAAGTTAGAAGTAAAGAGAGCAATGAATCGCGGGTAAAGATGTAGTTTACTTTTTTGTATGTTATATTTAGTGAATCCAGTGGCATTTCTTTCAAAGATCGTGTATAGAAGAATAATTACGTGTTGGTCGATTGAAATTTCTCGATCTTAGAAAGTAATTAACTTCAAATCGGGAAAGTTTGGTCGTTGTCAGAGTTTTCCAGTACACTTTACTTTCGTGAGCTGCAGGGCGGCAGCCTTACGTTAGCCAAAGTTGCTAATCTTAGTTGGTATCTATACTTTTCCTCGTGCCGTTTCTTGTCACTCATAATGTCAAAACTATTTTCGCGCTAACTCGTCAGACTTCTGGCTAAATAACATCGCATGACATCGATATTAAAATATTAATAAGAACATTTTTTTCCGTAAATACATGTCTTGTGTTGGATAAATTAAATCTTATGTAAAATTAAATTATATGATATTTATATCAACAGAAAGGGAATATAAATAACATTAATATAATATCCCTAATAGAAAGACAATACCTATGCATCTTTACATCTGTTATTGTTGACATTCGATCTGTACGTTAAAGTTGTACGTATCGTAAATGTTATTAGGGCGGAATAAAAAGAATTAAAACTATTTAAACATTTATTTGAACAAGGTTTAGGAATGACTGTTAAATCGCTTACACATTCAAGAGACACCTTAGAGCATTTGCTCTATCGCTTCATTGGAATTTCAAGTATTTTCAATTCTAGCGCGAGCTTCAACGTCGCCTCGAACTAGCGCATCTGTAAAAGATATCTCGCGATCAGCGAGTGGGTACCAACGACAGTCATTCCCTGATAATTGAAAACTTTTCCAACTTTCTTGTATAATTACAAATGCGAGAATCATATCGCCCCCGGCTGCGCCAAATTAACAAATTGCCCGTGGTAATGTTAATGAAATTATTTTCGACACCTCGTCAGGGTGAAATAGAAAATTCGCCCGACCTCCTCGAGATATTTCTTTGAGTTGCGACTCTGTGTGTGCGTGGGCGATTGTGTGCGAGGGCTTGCTTGTACGTGTGCCAAAATTTGCATACAACAGAATCAGCCTCCATTCCAGTCACCTTCTCTGAAAGGACTCTGATTGCATGCAGCTGGCACACAGTACCTTGCTTGCTTCAATTAACGTACGTACATTCGTTGTGGTCAGGCTTGAAATGAAACTTCATTTTCGAGTTCTATTCGAAAAAAGGACAGCGAGAGGGCCTAGTGAAAAAAGAAAGGAAAAAAGAATAAAAAGACGAAGGCAAAAAGAAAAATCCTTCGACATATTCAGAACTTGATCACGGTCCGAATTATTATGCCGATTCCGACGTGTTACGAGCATTAATAACTATACTTACAGCATCCTATAATATGTCATCCGAGCGCATTTAATCGATACATTATGTGAATTTAACAGTGTCCGGCATATATCGAGCGCTAAGCCAAATATGTGTCGCCAAATTTCTTCGCTCACTCAGGACTTTTATAATTGGTCAAATAAATGAAGCTCTTTTTATTTTATTATTTTTTTTTGTATTTATATTATTTGTTTTAATGGTGAAATTACAAGAGTTAATTTATATAATAATGTTGTATTGTCATTTCATTGATAGAAACTGAATAAAAGCTGTATATAATAGACAACATTCTTGAACATTACTAATTATACCTTTAAAAAAGATTTCTATTTAAATCACTTTACAACTTTGTGATTTTTTTATTAAACGTTCGTAGGAGATGAATTGGTACGTAAATGTATTAATAATGAAATTCGAAGCAGTGATAAATTATTAAATATTACTGAAAGTGATTATCTCTAAAGTTCTAAATATAACGTTGGATTCGTTAAAAAGTGTGGCAAAAATGTAATCGATAATATTGTAACACGTTCAATTTTATAACGTAATGTGAATATTAATGGTCCTATAAATTATCCGAAATAAAGGAAATAAGTAGATTTATGACACAGAACGTAAACTAGGAAGCTTGTTTGTATGGCAACTTAAAATGTTTTCAGTTATTCTACTTACGAGCTTTCCAATTCAATTTCTGGGTAGCTTGCACAAAGGCTTATTTATGAAACGTTCAGAATGAGAAGAGCGGTTTCGTTTCCTGAGGAAGGATATCAAGCTGAAAAGCTAGACTCCTTTTAAAAACATATCAAAATAATTGAAAAAGTTTCAATATATTGCAACGTTACTTACGGCACATAGTGATTTGATCCTGAATTATTCCAAGTTAAGATTATCGCGAAATCCTCGATAGTTTAATACCAGCTAAATTATTTCGAAACTGCGGAAGAAATAACTCCTTTAATTTCACTTCCCTTGATGAAAAATTAATTTCGATAAACAAATAACACAATTCCAGTAGTTTTCCTCGACTTTGTTTATTTTAATTCGCATTGTTTCGGAAACAAGAACGCCAAGTGTGATAGAACAGAAAAGATATGCCATTTCGTTGTATTCCACTGAAGGTATCTAGATTTTTTCTTTTATGTTCAAACCTTTTTATCATTCAGACAAAATTTCAGTTCACGACTTAAGAAATTAAATTAAATAATGTTCTTAACCAAGTTAATTATTTGTTACCGTCGACTGCCTTAATGTATTAAAGTAGTTTTCACATTTATCGGTTATATGAATTTCTTACATATATAGCAAATATGTACGAAATATATGTGCACTACTTTTAAAAGGGCATAATTATCAAATTCATTAAAATGTCTGCAATATGTAAGTACACAATAATCGTTCAGATGCCAAAATTACTTGACCATACGCAAAATATATTACATATAATTACAGCACAATATTTCTGACTCGCGGTGCTTTCAAATTTTCAATCGATACTTCCATTAGTTGCACTCAGACGTTCTGTAGTATATCTATACGAAACCACTTGAAATGTGCAAATCTGTTACCCCCATTGACTCATACCGTATATCCCGCACCGCATTGCCTGCGTAACAGACAAAATAGGCCAAACAGATACGCATATAATTCGTTTACAAAAAAAAAAAAAAAAATTCGCCCCTTCTTAATGTTGCCAAATATTACGATACAAGTGGTAATTTGAATGGCAACGCACTTCAAATCAACGAAATCAAATTAGCAAAAACAATTGATCAATCTGCGTCTCACTATTAAATATCAACTTCGTCTTTGCACTGCCAAATGACAATTAAGTGCCGCCCTGATAAACAAGTTTCAATCGGAACAAAGGTTCGGCAAAATTGGATAATAGAGTTATTCTTAATAACCGAAGTACAATTGAACGTCAGCGTGCGCTCGGAATATTTCTCTAAATAGTAATCGCACGTAACAGCATTCATTAATATGTTATTTGGTGAGAAGGAATTAATGACATGACATGTGCAACGTGTCATTGATAATTCCACACGTGTGGTAGCGGACCATAAAGCAAGCCACCAAATGGACCGACATATCACACAAAGACAAAGGCCCTATTCAATTACGATGGCACTCGGAGAATATAGATCGGCCATAATTCACCGGTGTATATACCTGCCTTCACTCGAACACACGAAGGCGCTCTTATATACCTGCATTACACATTTATAGTCACTTTTAGAGAAGGCACCGCGTAAAACGACGCAAGTATACTCATTCCAGCCAAGTAATGAACATTATTAAATGTGAAACAAAAAAGAATCGATATCAGCAAATTATGCATAGACAATGCTAGTTTATGGAATCGTTTCGCGTAAGTGTTAATAAATCTATATTTTAATATTCAAATAGCTTTTTCATAATGAATCCGCCCCGCAAGACCATTACCACAATTATGATGATGACATCATTAAGTGATATATTTTATTGAGGGCTTCCGAATTACCCCCGTTTACTTTTTGGCAGCTTCATATCGCCTGGCGATTTATGATTGTCGTTTAATGTTTAAATTGCAGGCGTTTCTTGAATTAGTTGCTCCATTGATGAGCGTGTAATTACCTCGCCATCTAATGGGTAAAGTAAAAGAAGATTTAGTTTAATTTAAAGTACTATAAGGTGGCACATTTATAAGGTTGAAAACCAGTGACTCTTAAATGTATATATTCAAAATAGAGAATTAATACACTGTTAATTTATTATTTGCAAAATTGTTTTCGATTTTAATAAGAGTTTTTTGAAGAAAAATTTATTTCATTACAATAAAATGAATAATTTCGAATGAATGCAATAACTTTTAAGTGAAATCTTTATTCGCTTTCAAAGAAAGTGTAATAATTCGAGCAGTGCGCAAGAGAATTTTGACAAAAGAAGATTTTTTTATTTTTGTGACGCTAAGTGCACATCAAGTGATGCGTATATAAAACAAAAGCTTTTCAGCTGTTTACGTCAAGTTTAAGAAGATCATGAACACGAAAATAAATTTCAAAACAAGACTTCAAATATATGTCAGATTGATTAATGCATTATTTAAAAATTACAGTAATCTGTTTGTTGATATATATTAAAATTGAATTTTCTTTTCTAAAAAAGAAACGAAATTTGCTGACTGGAGAAATACAAATTAAATGCGTCTTTCTTTACTAACCAAAGCAATTTTACATTTCAATGCAACATTCGTTTTCTGTCAACACAATATCCGTTTGACGAATATTTAAAACTATTTCGTCTTTCACACGAAACAATTCTATTTGTAACGAAGCATCATTCTTAAGTGTACATATATGTATCGCTTTCATGGAATTTATTCTCAGAAACCCGTTAATACGCAATATAAAACTACTAAACCTTTGTAAGAGTTGAATCGATATGACATAACTAAAATAGAACATAACTAATTGGGTTAATTTGAATGAAAATGAAACAATTTAATTTGAAAAACAATCTGATGGAACATTCATCAAACTTTTACGGCTGATAAAAAACAAAGGGTCTGAAGTAAGGATGAAATTAGACGGAAAGAACTGTTCAAAATCAAACTTTGGAACTGCTCATTGTTCTAAATTATTTTAAACGGGAATTTGTTGAAGCGGAAAAGAAATAGCTGGAGAAAAACTTGCAAAGGATAACTGACCTTCAGCAAGCTTATTATTCTGATTACAATAACTATTCTCAGATTATATATTGATTATTGCATCATTGATATACACTATTGTTCTTATAATATTTATAATTTCGTTCCACTATCTAATAACATAATATTTTAAAATGTTTATAAAGTAATATTATATGATCTTTTGTTGAAAACATTAGGATTGCAAAATTACCAACACTGAAACGTCTTGTAATTGAAGACAAATTTATTTCCTTTGAAATATAAGTTCACCAGAGATGCCTTCTGGTAGAACTGATGGCAGTAACCAGCAAAAGAATTGATCCCGTCGTCTTGTATACCCGACAACTAAACTGCTTTTATCTATACTCCTTTTTCACTCTTATCCACATTTCACCTTTCTTATTTTCCTTTAGCACCTTCTTTTTTAGTTTACACAATTTTAGTAGTTCTACAACTATGTTCACCATCTTATTAAAGATGAGTAGATTTTTTTCACATATTTTCAAGTATTTTATAAAGATGTAAAATGATACTTATACCAATAAATCAATGATGCATTATTAATTAAGTTTTTTACATAGTATGCAATTAAATGTCATTAAAAAAATTATTGATAAATTTTATTATTATTTATTTTATTATTTTATAAAGGTTTTTTTATTTTCAATAAAATAGTAATGCCAATTTCTGTGCTGGAATAGATGATTTTTTAACTTTAAGTCAAAACGGAGAATCGATCAGTTGTTGGTTGTTCAAGTAAGTTCTCACCTTGTCAGATGTTCTCAATGACTTTGATTCCGCTGAATTTGTTTTTTATGTCCTACGTTGTTAATGGTTCATTTGACACTCTTTGTCAAACTGCCGCCTATTCAATATTAATTGTGTAATTACGCTGAAAATTTTCATCGTAATATTTAGTTACACCGAGTTAATAAATAGGTGAATAAATAATGGCCAATTAAAATGTTGATGAGGTTAAAGGATTCATATTTTTGAGCGATTTATTTTATGTCGTGAAAAGTGAACAGTTTCTGTTCAAAGGGAATATTCTGCTTTCTAACCTTTACCTCATTTAAAAGTACGGGTACGAGGCAGCTTATCTTTAACAAAACTGAATAGAATCCGGTAAGTTATGAAATAAAATATAACTGTAACACTTATTTTTTAACCAAGTATATATTTTCCTCATTAATTAATATTCCTAAATTTCATGACAATTTATTTTTAAGATGAAACTTATATTATGAAAATTATATTAAATAAATTAACATAATTTTCAAGGAATATCTCGAGAGAGAAAGGGAGAGAGAGAATGGGAATGAATTTTAGATGTAAAATCTGAAACTGAAATAAAAAGTAGAAATGTCCTTTAACACTAGTATGAAAAAAAATTAACATTAATATGAACTACTCTTGATGATCTTTCTAGCAATTATATTTATTAAGTATTGTTATAATATAATACATATAAATTAACAATATCATTGAACCAATATAAAATCAAGTATATAATAGTTTGATGCCGAATATTGAATGTATAATTGAAATTACTTGATACATCGCGCATCTTCATTTCTACGACTAGTTTCGTCTTCACAATTAAATATATCACTTTAGAAAGAAGCTTTATTCCTGCAATTTTTGTTTTTTTATCTGCTATAGTGATAGTGAAACAACGCCGCAATGTCAAATTATAAGGCGAAAGGAAATTGTGCATTCCGACAAAAATGCTCGTGGACGGAGTCCACTAAGAAATTTTGTAAGCTCAACAAATCGTGAACTCAGCGGAGGAAGTAACGTTATAAATGAATGCAATGCCGGGAGTAAAGTAATAAGGTACTAAGCAAGAATGAAGAGGAACTCGAAAGTTACTCGCACTATTAAAACAACTAATAAAACTAGTAAAAGAAACAACTTAGGTGCTTCTCTGTGTGGCCGTTATCCATCTACACTTTTTTATCAATTTTCGTCTAATTATTTCCCGGATTTTCACCTAATACTGTTTTTATATCGCAATGATTACCTTTGTTTTATTTAAGAAATTAATAACTTTTTTACTGACTTTAAAAATTTTTATTAATCTGATGTTTCATCCCTTACATTAAGGTCTTCATTAAATATAGTTATACGCAGCAAAGCAGAAAGTTGTTCGAGTCGAGTTTATAATGGACTAATATAAAATGATAATTTTAACATTTACTTGACATTGAAATATTTTATTCGTTAAAGTTTCAACTTTTATTACTAAGTATAATAAACTCTAATAAAAAATTTGTGAATCCTTTTTCTTTTACGATCAACTTTATATACCATAAAATAATATACAAATAAATAATTTATATACAATATTCTATAGATATATATATGTAAAATTACAGGTATTCTTAATCTATAATAACATAATTTAGATATATGATGTATATTATTAATAATAATCAATGTAATCTACTTATATAAAAAGTGTATAATTTAAAATCTTACAGCTTTACTTACTGAAGGTTTAGGAACAAATAGCCATTAAAATCGGTGCCAATGGAGGTTTTAAGGACAAAGCGTGACTCCTAAAGTTTGCATTGTTTTGAAAACTACAACCTGTCCTCAAAACCGTCATTAAGCTATTCTCTTCTAATGGTTGCACATCCCCGAAAGTTCAGTTAGATAAAGTTATACAATTTTATAGTAATAATAATCTAGTTGTATTTTATGAAATTCATTATCTTTAAATATTATCAAAATTTCATAATTTTAATAATAGAAAAATGTTCATGGTGATGTGTATTCTTCAATTTATGCTTAAAAAAGTAACGATATAATTTTTATTTTTTTTAACTGCAAATAAAATACATAAAATTGATTTTTAAATATAATAAAATTTCAACGGAGAAACTTTATCAATTTGTTTTCAAACGACTACCATATTTGACTTTTCATTTATATGAATTTATACATGAATAAAATTTATAAAAGAAGTTTTATTTTGTTTCTATTTTTTAACACTGGATTTTATATTACATAATTTTACTTCAGTATTACATCTTAACAATTAAATTTCTTCATAAAATCACATTTAATTTCACCTTTCTGAAGAACTAATTTTATCTACATAGACTTTAACTTCTGTGTGAGGTGGCTTTATAAATTTGAAAATTTTCCTACCATTTATGATGCATCTTTCATACGGCATTGACCAAACGCACACCCAGCCCAATTTATGCGCTATCAGAGCGGTGTATCTGAATAATGAAAAATGAATTCAACAATTGCGTTTTACGTTGTGAAATGTTGTGTATAGTTTATGACACTGGACGAATATTCCTGACTATTCAGTTTGTTTTATGATGTTAACAGTAAAATTAATAATAATGTACGATGTAAAATGGATATGGAATAACATAAATAAAAATAATGTGCCTCAATTGTCCAAATATTTATCAATAAATACATCAAACATAAATTAAGAAAGTAAATAAAACATATTTCTGCCGTAAAATGTATAAAATAAATCCTATTATATACTTGCTAGTACAATCAATGCGAAATAACACAAAACCACGATTTTTTGCAATCAACCGACTCTCTTGGATAAGTTTCGAGGCAATGCCTTTCCGTTTATATCCCGGATCAACAGCTACATAAGAACACTCAAAAATATGTAAAACATCATATTTTTGCCACAGTTTTGGTTGTTCCATAACATATGTGAAAAATTCAATGATATCTTTGGTTTGTTTACAATTGATATCCTCAGTGTGTCTACAAAATTCACCAGAAACAAAATACAATTTAATGTTACATGACTATAATTAAAATTAAATTAAGAAACTAAAACTTAATTTTAATTATAAGCTCATACATAAAATCGTTGTAACGGTCCCAAGGACATGAACAAATATTCACAGCTACTCCCACAATGCACTGATTCAAATTTTCTGCGATCACTGTAACACCATCTCTCACATGTTTCTGCATAATATAAATCAGCGTAGAAGATGGTTTTCCGTCCATCCCAATGTTCACAATTGAGGGTTCATACCTAAAGTATGTGTCGTGCATAAAGTTCATTATATTGTCATGGTCACTCGGAATGGCAATTCTCGTGGTAAACGTCGTAGGATGCTGAAATGATGTTAATATAATTTTATTTAAACTTTATTTGTATCATTACGCTAATTACATACAGTCCCTAGTAAGAATTGTCAGGGTATACCCGGATTAAAATCCGGGCCCTACCAGGGCAAGCCCGGCGGGCGTTCCAAGAAAGGGCACGCCAGTCTGGGTCTTTGGTAGGGCCTCTCCGGGTTTGCCGATATTGGGTAACCCTATACTGGTCCAGTCTATGTAATCTAATCTGGGTCCTAGTTAGTTTTGTAACGCCTTACCCAGATATCCCCCATACTGGCAATAG
>JABFPN010002439.1:0-22304 GCA_022817305.1 Leptoteleia sp. ZL-2020 | reverse complement strand
ACAAAAATTCGAAGTGGTATTTTACTGGACATTGGTTATGTTTACATTACTACTGTGTGTATAATATAGACACAAAAGATTTTTGATTCAGTACTGAACAAGCGTTGGTAGAGTACTGGTTCGACAATTGAGCCAATATTGTCTTAGTTCTGTTTGACCATTGGTGACAGTGGACTGACAGAGATGAATCAGTACTGTCTCGTACGTGCTTTGCCGTAATACGGCCGCCAGCTTTGTGACAGTACTGGGTCGCTTGTCAATTCTGGCAATTTCCACATGGGATATTTTATAAATTGTTTAAAATGTTTCGCTGGGAAAAATTTTTGTTTAACACAAATCGGATTAATGAGCCGGATGAGCAATTTCAGTTTATGAAAGCGCACACACAAATGTAATTACCACGACTCAATGCAATGGTTTTCTTTTTAAAATGCGGAATAATTCATAATGATTAAAAATTGTAAAATTATGTGCATTAAATGAATTGCATTGGAAAATCCTCCAACCAATGTTCAAGAAAATTCATGGTAGATTAAAATTTAATTTCGAACCTCTACTATTGTGCCACTGGTTTTACACAATTGTAAGCCATGGTTAAATTTAAATTAACACTCAGATTCAGCCAACATTAATGTCATGTAATTAAGTGTTTAAATGAAATCGTATTAATTCGAAGAAGCGTCATCGAGATTTTAATACAGGATAGTGTAAATAAATTTAATTTATGCGAATAAATTATGTCCAACAGATTTCAAACGTAAATTATTAGTAGGAGCCAGTATAAAAAAAAAGAAAAGAAATTTACGATTGGGAACGCGTAATTTATGGTTTTATATCTGAAATTGGACCATTAAATGTCGTAAATTTTATTAAATGAGTCGTTAATTACAATCTCGAATTTTAAAAGGAAGAATTTATTTTACCCATAACATAATAAGTTTTCGCGTTATTGAAATCTCAATCATGCTCGATAAATTCATTCATTATCATCAATTATTATTGTTCAATTCAAAATATTAAATAAAATCAGTAAAGAGTTTATTGTTATCGAAATTTAAGCGACATAAATATTTAAATAATGCAAGGATTTATATATCAACATTTAATAATATTGTTACATAAATGTTAACTTTAATACCAGGATTAATTTTTTTCCTTAAAAAATATACAAATTCATAAAATCATCACAGCTTTATGAAACAATACTTTCGTGATTGCTTTACATATTGGAAGTAAATACTCTGCATTTACCTTTGAATGTAACGATTTTTATACATCATGCAGGCTAATATCAATAAAGAAAAATTTAAGAAAATATTGATTTCACATCATCGAGAAAAACCAATATAATTTATAGATAAGATTTAGAAACACTTATCGGGAAAGTATTAAAATAAAATAGAGGACGTTTGTTATGACTACAAATAGTTCCAAGAAAAAAAAATTAGCAGTTGGAAACGAAGCGTGCCATGGAAACTTTTTTCATATAATAAGAGAAAGGAACGTATTTATCCAAAAGTTATCCACTTTTCCGAAGTATTCCCCCGCAACTGATTAAAAAAAATAATTCAAACTAAATTGTATCGATTACATTACATACTTTTCAAGAATTTAGAGAATTTAGAACACGTTACGCACACTTAACTTATCATTTTATTTTATATTTTACATCAATTATCAATTAAACTATCCCGAAAGAAAAAAAAAAATTAATACGAAGTTAGAATGACGTAAAAAGAAAGGAACCAACGCAAAACGAAAAGTAATTCATCAGACTTGCACATTAAATGCATTATATGTTTCCTTTATATATAATACACGGCACTACAGAATTATTATTCCAAATAAAAGTCAAATAATTTAATTTCTCGATTTATATTTTGTTTACCCGTCGTTTGCATAATGATTTTGCAAATAGAAATGAGGTACACTCCGAAAACTGAAGACATAAAATGTTATATCTCGCGTGGAAAGAACCATGTTCTATAAACAATACGATTCATAATCTTTATTAAGCATAAAACAAAGAAGAAGCGACGAAACAAAAAAAAAGTGAGGAGAGAAAAGAAGGGGGCAGAAGGTAACGAATAAAAAGTAACGAAACGATACCCGGGGAAAATATGAAATATTTAAACATTTTATTTTTGAACGCAAGGTATTTAGGATTTTTATTGAAGATGTTAGAAGCAAGGTGTGGGGGGGGGGGGAGAGGCGAGAGCAAAGTGTACTCTTGAATGTCCAGAATATCAAGTCAAGTCAGCAATTTCCGCGCAGCAGCTCTTGCAGAATGGACTACGTAGTGCTTCAATAGTAAATATTATGTTAAATCTTACATGAATGGGACAATAGAAGACCGTCCATTATTATAGTCTTTAACTGAAAGATAAAGATACCGTATCAATGTTGCATTGTTACATAACGCTTTTATAGAAAGCCTTCCATAAAAGCCACGAGCGTCCCGTGGGAAATACACGTCATAATAAAATAAAATATAAAAAGAAAGAAAGAGAAGTCGAGAGAGAGAGAGAGAGAGAGAGGGAGAGAGAGGGAGAGAGAGGGAAAGAGAGGAAAAAAAACTGTATTATCCATGAATTACAATGCGAAATTGCTTTAAAACGTAACAGCCTGATTCATTAAAATGAAACACTTTCTTACATTCCTGGGATATCAAAATGAATATCCCAGGAATGTTTTTGGGATACTATTTATTATTAAATAATATTATTTGCATACTTTTCGCGTCGCCCGTGGAATAATAAACGCGCTGATTAACTCGTGGGTGTTTCGACGACACAGACGGAATAGCATTTAATTCGCTTTCGTCACCGTCAAACAGATTACAGAAAGTGTAAGATTAATATTGGCACAGAGGCGTCGCGAAATTTCGTTCGGCTTTGCGCAATAAATTGCGTATCAGAATCAAATTCGAGCAATAAAAAATCGAATCGATATAAACAAACAAAGGCGGGGGCGAGGCGCGTGTTTGGTTCGGCGGCCGAAAAAGCGCGGCCCTATATTTAAACTCGTAAAAAACAACAACTTGTCCGGCAATCCGAAATGCATTTCCCGTGGCAATGGCGCGTTAAAAAAGGTCCGAATAATTATTTATAGGGGCGGACGGGATGCGTCCACGATCGGATTGGATGGCCTCGAAATCACGAAAATGGACGCTCGGTTGGTCGCTTCAAGGAAACTCGTGAAAAAAACCCACGTTGCTCTGTTACCAATGGTCTTCAAAAAATTGTAGAAAAGAACAAATAACCAGGAAATGTTTTAATTTTGTCGCACGGTAGGTTTTAAAAAATACTCATTTCGCATTTGCTATTTAATTTTGTTAAAAAGAAAAGGGAAGGAATCTTAGTAAAAATGAAACATGTATGGTCCATATACGGACCATGTATGTGTCACTTTTACTAGGGAAACGTATGAGAAATTGTATGAGAGTTGGAGGTCGCGTATAATGAATAAATTTGGACGTAAATGCAAGATATTTGTATATATGAAACACGCGTCGTAAACATATATATCGGGAATATCGATTTTTACATGGCAAGGAGTTTACAAATTGATAGCGAGCCTCGGGGCGATCTTGTCCGGCACGTTTCAAAGGATTCTGTATAATCGAACGCACGGCCGATAAATACGCGCCGGCGATAAAACTCGAAGGCGTTGTCGGCCATCGACATGCATCACGGACCGCTCTTATAAATAATGAAATTTTGGAACCCGTGGGAAGGCGGGGGGGGGGGGGGTTTGCCGTCGCGCGCTCTCTTGCGGTATTCCCGGCACGGTGCGACCGCCGCCGCCACCGCTGCCGCCGCCGCCTCCTCGCAAGGCGAATTTGCGCCCAAGTGAGGGCCGCAATGAAAGCGCGCAATTCCGCACGCCCGCCCCAAAATATATTCCACGGAATTCGATCTTTTCCATCAGCGCGTAATCAGTTTATTCTTCTCGATGTGGAATTCCGCGCGCGACACGCCGCTCGAATTAGCTTTGTCATGTTTCATTGCGTCGCAAGTATTTGCATTACACAGCCGCGTTATGTAACGGTCAACGAAATTCAAAATTTGCCCCAGGATTCGTTCGTTCTTATCTTTTTCTTCGCTGATTCGATTGGACGTTTAAACAAAGACACCCCTTTTAAAATATTCCTTAGTAAAAATGAAACATGCATGGTCCATATATGTTTTAACAATTTCATATAAGGAAATAAAAGAATCATATATGTTCATATATGAATTTCTAGTTTCTTATATGAAATTACTAAAACATATATCTCTATCCATGTTTTAAATGTACAAATGGATACAAAAGCTTGAACGATTTTTGGGCTGTCAATAGTGGTTCGTTTTTTGGGATGAAACCCTAAATTACTCTCAAGATGGAAAAGCGATCTTGACGTAAACTCGCCCCAAGCTCGTGCCAATCCTCGTTCCCTTTCGAGGCCCTATTTATTCTGAGCGTTTTCGAATCTGTACCATCATCTTCTCATTGCAAACAACAATACCAGTCGGAACTTTGGGCTTGTTTAGTTCAACTTCCACGCCAGATATCAAAAGTTCGGCTAATACTTATCGATCGTTGCAATTATGTTCAAGCAAACAATAAGGAACAGTATCCCGATGTAAATTGCATTGTAAAGTCAGCTTGCCATAACAAACTATTAGCTCCAACGATTGCGATTGTACTTTTGGAATCAAAAATTCAGTAGAGACCCCGCGATGACAGTGTTTAATGACAAAGTTCGTTGCGTTCCCATGAAAACATTTATGAGAAAACTTTCAACGATAGAATCTTCGAGGCATTCAAACGGTTTGACAAGTAATAATTGATGTTCAAGTTTCGTGAATTATAATAGCGATATAAAAAGTTAGCATGTTGCAGATTAAATATCGATAACTTTTCCAACGGTGTCTAAAGTTCGGTTACTTCGTAGTTAAACATTTTCAATTAAGTTATTGAAGCAAATGATTTGTATTATGCAACGTCTGAATTATATCAAGTAGAAAATAGATATTGTTCAACTTATAATTATTTAATTAATAATTATCATAGCCTTCCATTGTAACACTGGAATTGTCATTTTTTTTTTTTTTTTTTTTTTTTTTTTTTTTCATATCAAACGACAAGTTTTCGATTTGTAATAAGAAAATTTATCTCGCGTAATTGATTTATTTAAATGCAATAATTAGTAATTAATGGACAAAATAAATTGTTCATAATTAAAATCAATTATTATTAAAGTTAAAATTAAAAATTGTATTAATATGAATTGCAATGTTGTGATTCAATGCGAATTAAAGAAGATAAAAGAAAACATTTCCGTATTTTCAACTGTGATATTATAACTTAAATATTGTCAAAGTTTTGAATAATTATAAAGGCAAATAATGAGAGAAAGGGCAGGGAAATAATATTAACATTGTTGAAGCTGGTAAATAAAAATGGTTTAAATCTGATATAATTTAATTTTTTCCAAACTTTGAATTATACTTATTTCGAATTCATATTCATTTTTTTTTATTTCCGCAGATGCACGTGGAAATAAAAATGTTTAAAATTTCAGAGGATTTAGAGAAAACTTCTGCTCTTTTTAATTATACACTCCGTTCTAAAAAGTATTCGCAACTTAACGTATTCTTGCAGCTCGTTTCACACAAAGAATGGTCGTATTTTCCCGACTAGTTAAACCATGTATAACTGAAGCGAATGCAAATATTAATTATCAAATTTTTATTCATTTTACTTAATGAGTCTAAGGGTTATTACCACGCGTACCAAAAAAAAAAAGAAAGAAAAAAAAAGTCGCTGCTGCACATACAAATATGTTTTATTAGCTTCCGTTTCCCATTTCCTTTACGACATAATCCCGAAACTTTTTCAAACAACAAATTTTAACATTGTCATTTTAAAAAGGGAAGCTGATCAAGGTGGAATAACTCCGATGAAATTTCATTTTCGCCGGACAAAATTTTTAAGTTTTCTTAATAAAGTGAAATTTTTATGCAGCCGATAAAAATAAATTGACGAGAAATTTAATTAAAAGATATACCTTTTTGTGTTCATTTCATTACTGACTAATTAAAAGCATCCGCTGAGAAATTTATATCGTTACATGGACAATAAATTTACTAAGAGTAAAAGGTAATAAAGTACGTTTTCATTATAATTTGATTTCGCTTTATCAGTCACCGATTCGCGGAGATATCGGTATTTCTATTGAAATTGCATAATAACTGGTGTAAATGGTAGTGCGAAATTAAAAAAAAAAAAAAAAGTAAACTTAATTATTGTCACTGATCCATTTTTCATTCCCCCCCCCCCCCCCCAATATATTATGGCGATAAATATTTATGCTATTCAAATTTCAACGAGTCACTTAAATGGATACAGTTTATTTCAGTGGTTCTAATGAAAGCAAAATATTTATGCATACATTTTATAGAACTTCATACGTAAACGTGATTACCCTTTTGCAATCATACTTCGTTAATCCGAAGCGTCCGGTTCTTGTGCCCGACACCGATAAGTTACAATATAACTTGCGAAATTGGTTCATTGTACAATATCTAATGGTGGCATTTGCGTTTGAATGACACTAGACGATTCAGTAAACAAGATTTCCTGATTGCAACAACATATAAAAAATTATATGATAATTAATTATTAAAAGTTATGAAATTAATAAGAAAAGTAACCGACCTTTAAATATTGTCTATAGGTAGGCGAGAAATTGCAAAAAAGAAGGAAAAAAAAGAAATTTATTCTTTCGTTGCGAATAAAGTCACGTAGGAAATTTGCCTTTCTGATTTCTGATTATGACTGACAGATATTACGTTGGTAATCAAATATTTTCACCAAACAATGGTAGGTCGTTTGCAATGCGAAATGAGCTTTCGTAAACAAGCCACGGATGTCACGAATGCTGGAAATGCATACTCAGGGTAAAGTAACATTTATATGTTCCCTATGCTCAAGCTTCTATAATGTTAAGCTGTAAAGGATGGTATAAGATTCGAAGAAGCTCATTAAGCATGGCCCCTTGAAATTAACACGAAACTTTAACACCCCCGGCCCTTACCGTGTAAGTATGCACAGAATGCGAATGGCAGCAATGCGAGCTCCGTTTGAAATGATACTTCGCAATTATGCACAAGGATTGACGCGTGGCACTCTTATTCCCATTTTGCATAAATTAAACTATTACCGTTCGCCCGTAAAATCCTGATTTTAAGGAAGGTAATGCCAGTCACAAATCTAGTAAATTATTGACAGCATTGTACAGCTCGATCGTTAGAATTTTTCAATCGATCATTCAAGGATCATCCTTTAATGAAACATTCATTAAATGGGTAATCTAGTTAGGATCTAATTATTATCCCTTAACGTTTTTGAGAAGATCACAAATATTCACAATTTTTGGATCATACAAGGTGAGACAGCTGTCATAATTTAATTACTGCATGTTAATCAAAATTATGGTGGGACCAATGAAATTCTTCCTCAGCTTTGAACAATGATAATTAAATGTAATTATAATCTGAATCCTCGTGAAAGTAAGATTTCGGTTGTAATCTGAATTTCTTAGGGCGAAGGCACACAGTGAGACATATTAATCAACCAAAAAACCGTAGAAACAGTTATATACCGGTTTTTTATTTTCATTGGCGCGAAATGAACGCAGGAAAATCACGATACTGCTTAGCTCGTACACAACTAAAATTCACCTTCTTGCCGCGACTGAATTTAATATCATAATTCTTGCGGGATTCCGTCATTGCAACATAACCGTTTCTTACAAAGCTACATTTGAGCCACCTTAAGCTGCTTGTGGTAAAATGCTCGGAAAAATGGAAAATTCTGCTACATACCAAAGATTCTCGTCGCAGTAAACGAAAAGGTTTCCTGCATCTTTAGTAGGGAGAGACAATAAGTTTGTATTGTACTGTTCAGCTGTTATTTCCTTATTTTTGATTCATAACTTTCTATCTTGCAAGTTACATCCAACGGAAGAAATAATATCTAACATTTTAATATAATAATAACAGCAATAAGTTTCAGCAAGATTGGTCAAAGTTGGTAACTCTTCTTTAGAAAAACAACGTTGAATGTTAGGTCGTTAAATTTGATAGTAAATGACATTTAAATCATCCGATATAAAGAATTAAGAGAAAAAAGAAGAAATTAAAGACAGCTCTTTTTCAATTTAGATCAAACACAAACAAAGGAGCGTCTTGTAAACGTTAATGAAAATCTTGAATAGCGCTTGAATTTTGAATTTATTCTTACTTCAAAAAGCATCTAAAGGAGAGTTGCGTTGGTCTTTGAAAGAAACATTGAAGGAGCATTGATCGAAAGCTAAATATACATGAATCGAACATACTAAATCTAAAAGGATTTACTCATCCTCTTCTTACTTTGCATTTCGCTGTTCAAACTGTCTCTTGCACTTGCAGAAAGTTGAGGTAATGTATGCGCGACCGTCCGAATCACCGGGAACACATGGTTTTTCGGGTCTTCCGCATGGATACATTTAAGCCGTACCGATTTGGTGAAAAAATTATTCCGAAATCCTTCGACGGTCAGTTGATTTCGTTCATGTGTCGACGAATAAAAAATAGTTTCAATTTCTATCCATCGCGTCGTATTAAAAGCAAAGTAACTTTATGCAACTATGTATGGCTAGGTTACACGGCAAATCAATCTTTGCCAAAAATATAATAAATTAAATTGTATTGATTTTTACATTTTACAAATGTAATCCAAGCACAAAACTTTATCATCATTTATAATTAATTAGTAATTGTAAACAGTTATATACACTTATGATAATAAAATTATTTTTACCAATTATAGTAGTTATAAAAAAAATCAAAATATTTATAACCTTGCGTATGTTCTACTATCAAAAACGTTACCGTGAAAGTTTAAAAATAAAGAAATATAAAACAAAAACGGTATATTTAAAGCATTGATAAACTTATCAAAGATAATGTTGTGCAAGTACATACAAGCACAAGTAATAACAATTATTATTAGTACAGTGTTATATAATAAAGTGCTTGTACCTACTGACACTAGTTGGTGCAATACTATACTCTATGTGACTTGAATTGGCGTCATGGTGATAACGCTATACATTGAGAGAAATGATAAATCGCAACGTTTATCATGAAACACGTGATGCTAATGGCGCAATAATAGTAAATAAAAGTGTGCTCGCTATCATAACAGCGATAATGATATATAATTTTAGCGCGGGCACTTTTGGAAAACGTTAGCTACATCGACACCGTGTACCCGTAAACGATTTGCGAAAGTATTAATATTTGTTTTAATAATTTAACATTAATTTTAGTTGCATCTGACTAATTGATTGCGCGGTCAATTATGTCACTTTTGTTGCCATTAACAATATTCGATTTTCGCAAAAAGCCGCGTAATGTTTTTAATAAAAAGTCATCGTTTTGCGTTAAGACTTATAAATTATGCGCATATAAATGGAAATTCTGTTAATTTTGAATATGTAAATTTAATTTTAATACCACCCGTTTATGATCATTATAAAATATTTTTCCTTTCGCACAACTAGTACTTTCATTTACTTCTATTATGTCATTAGCATTACACGTTTCATAGTAAACGTTGCCATTATTTCTCTCTTTGTCCCAGTTTCGCAAGATTGGGCAATTTAATCGTCAATTTTAACCACTCCATACGATAGCTGCATAAAATGCAATTAGAAATGTAACATTTTTCCTTTCAAATAAATTTTCCGTAACTGCAAAATAGAATATATAATCGCGTCCCTTTCAGGTTTTATAAATTTTCGGCAAAAAGTAACATTCTCGTCGTATATTATGCGAACGAGTATAAAAATTTGTAATTCGTTTGTATTAACATAAAGGAAACTTGAACCGCTATAAGAAACCTTAAATTTCATGGTTACCGAGAAAAATTGCTTTCTGAACGTGACCTACAGAAACACTATCTAAAAAGGATTTGTAATATTTAAGGATTCCTTTTGTCGGTTACTTTAATAAATTGCACGCGTGGAACGAAATATAGTTTATACATATAGAATTACATTCGTATCGGATTGCTTTTCAACTGAACACTTCTTTATGAAAATACGCCAATGACATGATTTATTGTCCCACTTATACATCTTTTTACGAAAATACACTCTTAATCCCAGTCCCAACTGTGCACGTCGAATGTAAAATTGATGTTGTTTTTTGATGATATATTAACGAGCATCCCCCTTTTACATATACTTATGACTTCAAAATTACTATCACCAATCACGCTACTTTAGCACTCTGCGTGCATTAATTTTCTACAATATTGACATGGTTGCCCCGCGATATATAACGGCGTGTGTTTAATATTTTTTCTTAATCTATACATGAAATTACCTTATTTAACTTCCTTTCCCCCTATACATTTTTCTTCGACTAATGAGCGTAAACTTGGAACATTTAAAATAACATAGTTTACTGTAAATCGATTTGAAAGACCAACAATCTTCCCTCATTGAGCACATTGAGAAAAATTTCACGGTAAAAATTACTAGAATAATTTTACGAATTAAAAATTGTATCCTCACTTTTAGGTGTTTCATTCGATTTATTTAAAATTCCCATAGAACGTCCCCGCCTAAAAAATATCTTAAAAAATAGTAGTTTGCTTTTGTTCGTTTTGTTAACGGAAATATTTTCGCTGGCGTATAAGCAACTAAAATTGTACCAATTCCCACGTGTGGCGGGAAAGCAAAAGAAACATAAGAAATTTTTAGTAGAGTTCAGCGGTCTCACGAGCTACAAAGAGGAGCCAGTATTCGTATCAACCCGCGTGATATAACTAAATGACACCGTACAAGCTGTAACTATTAGATAAAAGAGAGATAGAGGGCTCAAGTTTTTTCACCCGGCAACTACACGAATATACAAGGAGGAATTAAAATTTGTTCCGTAGGAATTTCAACGTTAAACGAACGCACACGAGCGCCATAAAGGAGTGGGTGTAAAATAAACATAGAGAAGGCAACAGTACCAAAATTAACCAGAACTAATGTCGGCTCTCCAGTCCGCGCCGCAATATCATTTTTTTTTCCTTCCTTCCTTCTTTTTGAACGTACGAAAAATGCGCGCGATAAATTTTATCATCGCTGTTTTCGCAATTACTGCGCTTTAATTTAAATTGCGATATCGAATGCGAGTATCATATACCTCGTCCCTTTGTGCGATGATTTTAATTATTTTTTTAATGAAAAGCGTGCAACTTTTGACGAAACGTTATAACGGAAATAGTAACGAGCGTAGGTAGCACGTATCTCCGGTGCATTTTCAATAGCGCGCGCAAACGAAACTAAGTATTACGCCTTACCGCTTGCTTTTGCGTAGCGGCTCCGAGTTTACCCGACGCAAGGGGTTATGTACTCGCATCAGTTGCTCTGTTTATCAAAGTCTTAATGTCAAATATGCATAAAGCGTCACTTATAATTGGATTCTTAAGTGTATCAACAATATTTTTGTTGCCTTCAAAGAACGCCAAGATGCATTTTAATTAACTGTTGCCAATCTCTCTCCCCTCCCCCCCCCCAAACCCCCGATGAAAATATATATTTTTTCTTATTAATCTTAAAACAGAATTGTTCGTTAATACCGACAAATTGAAAGATTATATTACAGTGAAAAAACATTAATACGTTGAATAAACAATGATGAAAGGTTTTTTTTTATTCATTTACGTTCTCGAACTTTTTTTTTTTTTGAAATGAATACTCATAGCTACAACTGCCTTTATATGAAAGTAATGACGTGTGAAAAATGCTGCACCAAAGGAAGATACGTTTTAGTTATGAGCAACGTGGCAAGAAACATGTATTATGTGCTAGGCAATCATGGAAATAAGTTCTATAATCTGTTTTGACAGATAATTTATGATTTTGAGGGAAGAAAACATATTCTATAACAAGATATTGAGATTTGAGTTGCGTAGCATGCCGAACTCTTTACGTGGGGCGAATTTGTTCCAATTATGTTCATAATTTATCGTCAGTTTTTTTCTCTCTCTCCTCTTTTTTTTTTTTTTTTTATTCTAAATTTATGGAGTTTTTTTGTATAATATAATTATTTATACGGCAAAGATGAATTTTAACTACAATAAATCAAACTTGGGAAGCAATGTTTCATCAAATTGATTTTTGTTTACCCCGAAGAAAATTATAATCATTTTCGTGTGTACAAAAATAGTATGCGTATATTTTTTTTAAATTTTATTTTATTCCCCCCTCCCCCATCAATTCGGGACGTTTTACTATCACCATCTTATACATGCAATAATCATATATATATATTCAAAGCATATTCCTCTCAAAGTACACTTTGTTTTTTTCTTTACCTTCTTTTGAAACTGAAATTGAACATTTTATTACTCGACAAAAACATCGAAGGTTAAAAGTAATCAAGCAAATTTACAAGTGCTATTTATAATATCGCATTTAAGAATAATAAACTTCATTAATTTTGTCCTCGCAAGACTTTTGAACCAAAGTTTATCGCGTTATTCGTCGACGCTTAACTTTAATAGACCATTAATCAAGAATACAAGATACATTTTCTTCTGGCACAAATTTGTCACAATTAAATACCGCTGTTTATGCGCCAAGACGAGTTTATTTCGAGGGCATCAATTACAAAGGACCCAGGTAAAAATGTCTTTGAATTAATTCCAAGCAATTAACGTCACTAGTCCGCGGAGAAAGTTAAACGTTTTATTATTGCATTTATGCATATGTAATGCTTCGCGATCCGCGACCCACCAGTCGTTAATAAAAATTGCCATGGCGAACTTTATACTTTTATAAATTTAAATTCATAATACTTTATAATGTTTAAGTTTTATTGCACGCGCATGAACAAGGGAAGGAATAATTTTCGCGCACGAGAACTCGGCGAGGACAAACATTATCATGTAATCGTACATTCGCAAACATTTGCGGTTATAATATCATTTTTGTCGCTCTGATACATTGTACATGTCAGCGATATATAAATTTCGGTATAATTTATTATCCGAAAAGACGGGCGGGTTTATTGAAAAAAGGTTGAATTATGGGCAGATTTCGCTGAAACCGCGAGATTCGTACCCATGAAAAAATTGAAAAAATTTATATATGACTGCATACATGCCATACATACACCTACATATATGCCAAATATACGCCTGCATATATGCCACATATACGCCTGCATATATGCCACATATACACCTGCAGATACGCCACGTATACGTCTGAATATATGCCCCATATATGGCAACCTATATAAATCTTTTTTTATAAATCAAACAAGATAAATAAGCACAGCTTGAGATGCGCCACTGTCCAGTTTGGTCTAGGTTCTTAGGGGTTACAAGATTTTAGAAACTAAACTTGCCTGTTTGCAAGGAAGGTTACGATCCTGCGCGTACCAAAACGATGGTGTGTGTACACGAGTTAGTCGTCCTTAAAACTGATCTAACTTTGTCACCTTGTCGTTACCACGTTACGGTCATATATATATATATATCAGTTCTAGTTAGATTGACTGAACGCTACGCTTCATTGATCTGCGACTTTAACTCAAATTAATAGTTTGTAAATTAGGAAATGATACACTACCCGAACCCGAAATATTACCAATTGCAATTAATAACTGATCAATTATGTATAGTTAATTGAAAGTAATTAACCTGAAGTGATTTGTACAAAAAGATTTACATACTATTTATGCATACAAAACGTTTTCTTTTTTTTCATCGACGAGAACTGAATTTTAATTTCAATTTTATAAGATATTGACAATTTATCTTTATAGCTAATGAAATAAGTAATCAATTTACATAAATTATTGAGACAAAATCTTGATAGCAGTTTACTAGTAATATTCAATATAAAAAAACTATAATCCTGATTAAATTCGCATAAAAATCTCCGTTATATTTGTCGTTGTACGAGCCTAACTTTAATTACTCTAATGGCAGTCCGGGCGATATTATGACTGCAGACGCCGCGGCCGCTTTTGTATACGAGCCACTCAATTAATATCAACAAAAATGAGATTAACAACGATATTTCTAATAATAATGAAATAATAATCAAAATTGTTAATCAGAAATCTGCATTTGAGCGGCGGCTCGTTGGCGCTGGAATGAGCTATTGTTAACGTCGCGTTAATTATGCGACATTCTCCCCAAAAGCATCCCGCCTAACTACATTTTATAAGTCACACGTGGTAAATAACGCGGAATCGAAATTCGTGGAAGGCCGTGTAATAAATACGCCCCCTTCATTTTCTTGAATAACACACAATTACCTAATGATATTGTCGTATATCGTTTGCATAGCATTAGCATGCATTTGCGCATCAAAGTTGCTTATAATGAGCCTGCGCATAAATAATATTACGACGTTAGCCGTGCTAATCGCCGACGCCCATGACAACATTTTATATAGCTGGCATGTATGTTTCGAGAAACATATATTCCGAATAAACATGGCATATATGTAACATATATGCCTGCATATATAGCAACTTACATAAATTTGTTTATAGAATTAATTTAAAATCGAAATACGCCGCGTATGCTGGTTCTTTTTAATCTCCCCCCAAATTAGATCGAACGCGCGGCGAAAATATGGACCCGTTTCTGTCGTTTTCTTCTTACGCGCGACACGTATTACAGTTCGCGAACCTGAAAAGGAAAGCTACGCGGCAAAGAAATGTAACGCGGGGAGGCACGTAAAGGTTCGCGCAGTTTCCCGAGTAAACAAACATATACCGTAACACTGGCAACAATTGCGAAACCGAAGAGAACATTTGTCGCGTTCACACGTCTTTATTGTTTGCAGTTTGACTAATAATGCGCAAAATAAGGTGTTTGTTTGAGGCAAAGTATTTCTTTCACTCGAAAGAAGCCGCGCAAATATTGAATGTAGTAACGGCGCTTATTCAGCAGCCGGAAATTGTGCCGGAATGCTCTTCCGCTTTTGATTATTTCATATTTTTATTTCTTATCCTGAAAAGTGGATTGTTGGGCAAAATTATTGTACGTGAAAATTATTGAAATAAGCCGACGATCGAAAAATTATTTCAACAATTTTCACGAATAATTAATCGATAAAAATTTTATTTAAAAATTCGACGAAATGATCCTTTTAATGGCTGATAATTTTTAACGTTAAAATTTTAAATGACAAATTAACGATTACTTTTGTTAAATAAAAAATGGCCGAATACTTTTAACAGATTAAGATAATGCATTCCTTTTGTGTTTTATTTTAAGACTAATAACTGTGTTTAGAAATATATTACGCAAAAAGGGACGTTAAGTTACCCATTGTCTACCTTTACAATTTCCGTAATACGTACGATATATTTCACAACAAATGCGAGGAAAGTACTACTTTTCAAAACTCATATGGAATGAAAAGTATTACTTTTATTGCATTTGTTGTGAAAAGGTTATTCTTAGCTTGCAATATAATTCAACCGAAGTAAATATTAAAATAATATTAATGTAAAATAACAAAACGTATTCTCAATTTGTCGTAAATTTTTACCAAATTAAAGGGATGCTATAAAAGATTTTAGGAATGATTACAATTATTCGTGAATTAATCGAAAGCTAAGAAAAATAAGGGTCATGTCAGGTCTGATCAATCATTGACTCTCCACCGTGACACAATTCTTCCGCACACGTATCATTTTCACAATCTTTTTTTTTTCCTCCCCCGAGTATGAATACATTTCATACAATTCTGTATATCGTTGCGTAAATATTATTTCATTTCCTCTTCATGACATTTTCGAACATTCAAGAATAAATTTTATGTAAATTTATTTTAAATTCCGTGTTCTGTTTATGTTCCTTTATTTGAAGTAACAATACGACGAATGTAAACTGCATGGAAATAAAGTCGCCCAAACTGATGTTAAAAGTAAAACAAATCCGCGCACTTATAATTTGAATTTTCGATACGAAACGATGCCCGATGCAAAAATGTAAACGTAACATCTGAAAGCGCCGTCGTTACGCTCGACTAAATTGAGTCGAAATTTCGATAAGGGTCCCTATTTGTACTTTATCGAAACGCCATAATGATTTCAGTAGCAGGAAATTTATGTGAATTTATTGAAGTTGCGTTTGACACTCATGGCGCTTAATCACGTTCTGAGTACGTTTAATATTAACCGTATATGGCTTAGATAAACGATAGCTACACATTCGCGTTTACGGAAACGAAACGCTTCCCCTTCTTGAGGTTGACTTCGTAGCCCCTATTAACCAACACACTTTCTCTCTGCCTACTCGTTACCACTCGCGTGTATCCAATTTTCTGCTGCATACATTTCTAACGTTCGAAGATCGGGAGGAAGATAAACCGAGAGCAAAACATTAATACCGTTAAATGGGGCGGGAGGGGGGGGGGGAGGGAATAATGCCCATTCAAAATGTAGACCAAGGTCGTTTTTTGAATATAAAAACAAAACAAAATGAAAAGAAAAGAAAGAAACATTTCGCTTGTTAATTTTAACGTGCAATAAAAATTAAAAGCTCTCGCGCTGAAATTCATTAAACCGCTTCAAGTTAAATGTAATGTCGTTTTCGACTTTTTCAAGTCCCACGAATACTAAGGCAGAGATGTCGGCAAAAGAAAAATTAATGAAGGTAAATTATCTGACTTGAAAAAGGGAAATTCTGTCGCAGTACGTCCGTACCAATTTTGCTTTAAAAGTATTATTTTATAACGTTTTTCGATGGAAAAAGTATTTTTTATATCGAACGATTTTGGAGAAATTTTTGAAAAACAAGCTGCATGAATTACTTCGAGTATAAGCTAGTAATATTACTCTCATTTTTTATTGAATATCAAAAGAGTATTTACTTATTAATTTGAGATTTATTTAATTAAAAAATAAAAAAAAACTGGTTTGAAGTATATCACCAAAATATTGTAAAATTTGTCGCAGGTAAACACAATTTTTCCATCGTACTACTGTAAAATAAAAAAAAATACGAAGCCACGTATTTGTGGGATTTGGACAAAAGCCACAGTGGTAAAAAATTTAGCAAAACGGTTTATGGATCTATGACAAAATCTTCTTTTTCTAATAAAATATAAGTCAAAAACTTTTAATTCCGGAAAAAATTTGAATTCACGACCTACAAGTTATAAGTCATGCGCCTTGCCTTTGTAATTTAAGGGAAAAAGATAAGTATTACGTCAGACAATATGAGAAGATTTGCAATATGTTACCGTAATACGAAAATATCTTATCTCGGAAGTCACTGACAAAATCCCGGATTTCGAAATACAATAACCATTACTTGCAACAGAAAAATAACCAAATTATTGCGCATTTGCGTATGCAAAGTTGGTAATACAACATAAAGAGGAACGGGAAAGAGTATTTGAATAAAAAGTCCGCATTTTCGCGCATTAAAAATAAACAGGGGGGGAGGGGGGCGGAATCTGTTATTAGACAAAAAAAGGAATACAAACGAAACGTCGTATGAATGTAATTTTCCGACCACCTTTTTTTTTGCGCGGGATGTTTTTTAATTGAAATTATCGTTTGCCCGGCATTATTCTCGACTCTCCCCGTTGAAACCGCGGCACGGTCTTTAGCCGATGTTTAAATCGTGGCAAAGTATTTTCGCGTATATCCTATTGTTATTTTAATTCGACGACCAATTGTGTAGGGAGCTTTCGGTTTGGGACGTGAAATTTACATACGTCGCTCGATAACCGTTGTCAGATGAAATTCATTTTTATGCAAACGCAAGCGCGCACGACCAGAACCCTCGAATCGTCATTCGACGCAATTACAGTTCACACATGTTTTTGATCCTTGTCGACGGCCGGCGCTGTTTTATTTATCATAAAACTTTATTAGCAAGCCGGGGACTTTTGCGAAACAATTTTTTTTACGATCGCGAAAACAATCGTAATTGAAATCAATCGCGGCAAAGTAACAGAAATCATTATTGCCCTCGCGAATCGCGTCAAACTTTAACGAGCTCAGCCGGGGTAATGAGGAAAAATGAAATGCATCTTCATACAAATATAAGACGATTTTTCATCTTTGAATTCAATTTCCGCGGTATTAAATTTTTGCCATTTATGACTTCTGGGCTTTTAAGCTCCTCAATCATGAATCACGATCTCTTTATGATTATTATACCGCGCACTTGTGACAACTTTCTGCTACGGGTTTAATTATCAAATACATATCTGACGATGATAATTACATTATTATCGCTTTGCACATTGTTGATTATGGGGGGTTGGTTGATGATTTTAGCCGATTAAATGGTTAACCAGATGACTGCAATTTGCGGTCACTGTACGCGCGCGCAAAATGTTCCTTTCTTTATTTTCTTTAATTACAGCGACAATTTTAATATTATACTGACCACACGACAAATCTTCACTAGTAACACAATGCGGAAATAACAGGGATATAAAACTAATCTTCTTTGGGCTCCATATTATTTTTAAGTGTAAAAAATTATGACACGACCAGTTGCAATTTAAAACAACAAAATTACATCAAGTACGAAAAAAACTCTACTAAGCACTTGTGAGGATCAAAACAAACGAATGAATGTTGGCAATTTAAGTTTTGTTTTGAAAATAAAATGACCTCAAATTGTTTTGCAGAATAAGTAATAACTAAGTATTGTATGAAAAAGCTCAATTTTCATTAATAATTCTATTCGTTTCTTTATTTTCATTTACGAGCAGTTAAATTTAACATTAGAATAAAACATAAGAAAATTAGTACCAGAACTGGATTTTCTAAATTAAAACTTTAAAATAGATAATAATTCAAAGAAGTGGTAATTTACGCTTACTTTTTACAAGATATAAATTGCATGTAATGCAATATTACATACTTATGTTTATTTGTCGATTAACTATGATGCTACTTCCATGATGTATAATATGCAAAACAATGCTAATTGTCTAAAGGTTCAGCGAATTGTGTGTATATACACACGTGTACATATATATAATAATAATATGTGTGCAAAACTGTTGCACATTTCACGTTTAACATCAGAAACTTACTGAGAAGATTATTCTACTTAACACAAACTGTCAATATTATTTGTTGGAAACAAATATAAAGTTTTAATACAACAAATACGTATTTGTATTTAATATAAAATTAATCTACTTTTTCATACTTAGTTACAGTTTATTCCGCGTAGAAAATTAAAGTTTACGAAATCTCTAATCGAGTCATCTATTTTGTTGACAGAAAATAATTATAAATCTTCAAATTAAATGAAATACATTTTAATTGAAGATACCGAATGTAGAAAAAAAGTTAAACGTAATTTACTCGATCTCGTTGTTAATCAAGAGCCTCGACAAGGAATACTTTTTGCTATCTATTTGCAATGGAATTTCGTTCTTGCTACAAAACTAATTGTCTTGTTTCTATTCCTTCCTATTGAATTGAACATTCTCTACAAAACTGCATTATTTCGCGTGAGTTTAAAAACTATATTTACAGTAGTCATCTACAGTCAGATGGAAGACTATCTAACGTTTTAAGGAAATTGCCCTAAAAGCAACGCTCTCAAATGAAGAACAAATAATCAGCAATTCGTTTAATTGTCAACTCACGACAAACGCACCGAATTCACTGTAATTCTCGCAATTAAACCGGAAAGGAACCCCGGAAAATTTACAGTTTCGTACCATACATGACATGACATGAAAATTACTTAAGTAATTGATAAATCATCTGGACAATATTTGGACAAAATCTGGACATTGTCCAGACGCTTGCCAGATTCTGCCCAGACGTTTCATTTCCACGCGAGAATATATAAAATATTTTAAAACGTATATTAATAATGGTATAAAATTAATCCAATGCAAAAACTCACCGTTGTCTCCATCCTTGGGAAGTTTGTTAAAAAAAGCACACCCATCCGAGCGCGAATACGTCGGAAGCGAAGAAACGCCGAGGTGGAAGAATGGCGCGCGCGCGCGCGTCGCCACCTCGTTAAGGACGTCTACTGATCGTTTTGGCACATTGACGTAACTAGCGCGTTTGATGAAACAAATGACCGGCGACATAATGCGCGCGTGCGGGCTCGGCACGCTTTTGTTTGCCGTATAATGCTTAATGAAAGCCAGCGGCAAACTTTAATGAAATTATTGTCACTATCTGCGCGAGACAAATGCGGGTCACGTACCTATTTACGTAGCTATGTGACTCGTGGTTTCGATAAACCGCAACAGAATACATCCGTCACTCGAGCGCCGGTATTCGTGACATGTTTCGTGGCCTGTGACACTTGGTCATAATATTCCTTGCGGTCCCGTCGCTAAAACGTAGGAATATGTAAATCCTCCGCGTCATTCCGTGCACGCGTGCTTTTGTTCGGAGTGGCCGCGCGCGCGCCGTTACGTATTTAAATGACCGACCGCGTGTACGTCAAAAATTACCATTCCATTTACAGGCTAGCCGGCCAAATTAAATGCTGTAAAACGTTAGTGCGCTAAGACCATAAAATGTTAGTCGTTGTTAGATTAGCGAATGTGAACGTAGCTTGCATAATAATTCACGCGCGGTCGGGCGACGTTCTGTTTGTTTTTGAAATTCGACGCCCGCTTTATCTCGCTGGAGCGCTGCTCTGCCTATTCGGCAGGGAATCATATTTTTCTCAGTGACAAGTGTACTGACGTTACTTGGCATTTAGTGTAGGATTTGCGGTAACTTTGACTACAGTTTATGTAGGAAATATTCTACAGGCCCAGTAAAGGTACGGTGCTAGTAGCAGAGTTATCAGTATCGGCATCCCAATACAGAACCAGTACATATTCGTACTAGAGTACGTAATACTGAGCCAGTACCGTTTAACTATGGGCAGAGTACTGGAGAATTTTTTCTACGTGTAGGACATTTCTTATATCTTATATTCCCTAGTAAAAATGAACCATATATGGTTCATATATGTTTCAACAATGTATTTCCTTAATCCATACATGGACGTATATGATTTCCCGTAATACTACTCTTCCGTCATACACTGACAAAATTTATCATTAATGAAAATATTGAAGTGAATTTAATTATTAAATTATTTATAAAGCGTCGTTAATAAACTAAAAGTACAAACATTATTTGTAAATCATTTTGTTCATTACGTAATAATTAAAGTTTAATAACCAAACACAAACTTGTCAGTGTAACTGAAATTATCAAAGAATGGGGGAAAAAATAATAAATAAACATTGAAATGAAATAAAATAAAAAGCGTCAAACTACACGCGTTGAACATTTTAGAAATGAATGTCACAATATATCTTCTGTCGTTGATTTCAACTTGCATTGATAATTTAAAAATATTGGATAAAAATAAATAGCGCGCATAGAAATCCGAGAAGTCGGTTAAATTTTTATTAATCGTTGATAACGATTCGAGGGACAATCCATAATCGTCAGAGGAGATTATATACAATGACAACTTTTCACGAAACAATGTTTATCATGCCAAAACAAACGGAAAAAAATACGTATTATTATGCGAACAAAATATTGCTATAACAAACAGACGAAGCAGTGCTTGTAGTATTTGTTTATACTCCGGAAAAAAAAACGGAGTATAAAAGTAAACGAAAGGCAATATCAAAATAGCAATTACACTAGCATCGAGATATAAATATCCGGGGGCGAATATTCAAGATCGTTTGTTTCAACTGAAGCAGATCGTGATAAGAAAGTTACAAGAGGTCAGATTGTTTTTCTGTTTCAAAAATGATCCAGTGCTTTATCTCTCGACACGTACGATATTAAATTTTTCTTATATTCCGATTGAAAAAGTCCGTGACAAAGTTGAGCAATTAAATCGTACAAGTTACTACAATGTACATTATATATGTCTATGCTTGCAGTGATTTGTAATACAATATATTTTCAGATACATAAATACGCCGTGATTTCCACTATTTTTTAAAGTGAACCGCAGACAACAAATATTCCAAAATTGTGTCATTTTAAATTTTATCTTATTTTACCTTATATTTCCCGTGATATATTAAATTAATATGGAGCTGAAGAACGAAACGTTTTTGAAACGAAAAAATGTAAACAAAGGCTGACATAACTTCTACGATACTCCTAGCTAAATACAATTTAATAAGGGGATATGGAAAAGTTATAGAAAAATACGGGAGCATTATGTAAAAGTTATGGGAAGTTTATAGAAAGTGTCTGAGAATATTATGGGAA
>JABFPN010002438.1:0-22307 GCA_022817305.1 Leptoteleia sp. ZL-2020 | reverse complement strand
ACGGGAGCTAAGGTGATTACCCACGAGTGTGAAGTTGGCAGCTTGAGCCGTAGGCGAGGGCCGCCGAAGGCGGGCTTAGCTCCCTTGATGCATAATATACTATTAAATTATCAATATTAACTTTCAAGGAATGTTTTCTATAAAGGAAATACAAATTAAAAGTGAAAAAAATAATTTTATACCGTTATTATTATTATTATTCTTTTTTTAATTTTAATTTACTCTTTTAATAGCTTGCACATCAATATTGTATGTTATTATTTGTCAAGCTATCATTATGTGACTAAAATACATTAGACCTTTATCTCATAGCGAAATTTCAAGCAGTTAATGTATGCTTGTTGCGTAATTTAGGGCGTCAGTATGTAAAGTATTTAAAGTGAAAAACAACAAGAACTCGCGTAGCACATTGTTTTTCCACGAGAATTCAATTTTTAAATAAATTAAGTTTTAATTTAACATCATTATTGGGATATTGATTTTATCAGGTTTATTACTAAAGTCTCGGGCCAACACAATGAACTTCAAAGGATCTTTATGTCGCTTTTTAACAATATTATTACAATATAAACTACACTTTGGGACAAGAATGTACATCTTGATATTTCTCTTTAAACAGCATTACAATTATGTACTAAATGTAATTTCCTTCTAATTACACATTGACAGTGTAATTAATACAGAATAATATAAAATAAACATTTCCATTGTGTAAAATAATTATCCTTAAACAGAAGTAAATAGTTAACGAATGCATTACTTTAAGTACATTCCACCATAAGGCAGAGTGGGAGGGGTTAAAACAGTTCTGTCATTTTCTAAATGCAAAATCGTAGTAGAATAAAATTAGCAAATTAAATGCTCTTATATAATACTATTGCTCTTATTTAAATGCAAACATTATTTGCCATTTTATGTTTCTACAAAAAGCATTCCAAACGTTTCGATCATCAATTTCGAGGATTTATCGTGAATCCAGACCGCGAAGTTGTGCAAAGTTGTTCGAAAGCGGCTTTTTTTTACACCGTTGGATTGCATCAACCGTAAACTGATTGTAAATGTTACACTTATCAGTAAATTCATTAGCAATTTTTTTTTTACGAAAATTCCTTTTCGTTTGCGTAGCTAATTTTGCGAGCTGTTCCACGAGGGAAAGAACAGCGCTTTCAAAGGGAATAAAGCAAAATGAATGCGCGGCGAGGTAACCCGTGGCTGCGTTGTAAAGTAAATATTTTATTAGCTCTTTATTCAAATTGTAACATGGCGTTTTATTGTCAAATCAAACGATCATTCAAAGCCGTTGGAATAATATTGCATAATATTTGATGGGAGCCGAGCCGAGTCGCTCCGAATAAGATTTCGAAGTTGTAAAATTAAACTCGATTGCCAGTGATTTCTTATCTTCGTGTTTCCTCCTCGATATGCCTACTGGATGAGGAAATGTAATTTCACATTTAGCGGACCCTCGTCGCATATATATACACATACATATATGTTAATATTGACAAAGGTTTCGGTTGCAGAAATTCATCCTCAAAATAGAAAGAAAGAAAAGAAAAGAAAACCATAACGTAAAGTCAAACTTTACGATAAATATCTGCTCTTTGGGGGGTGGAGATGGGGAAGGACACCCAATAGCCTGAGGGCTTTTCTCCCGCGACAAGACTCGGGAGATTATATACACTGAAATAAAAAATATATCAAGAATTACCGTGCTAGAACCTTAATACGCAGCCATGTATACAATTTCGTAACTTTGGAATTTGGTAATTTGGAAAAGTTACCGCGTCATCACAGTAATTACCGTATTTTCAAAAAATTTGGTGAGTTTTACACTGAGAAAAATATAACAGAAAAAATTACCGTTTTTAACTGTATTTGAGCCGCGTGTCCGTCTTTTAATAAAAATTACTGGTCTTTAAAAGCAAATACACTAGTTTTAAATGTCATATTTATAGATAAAACCGAAAATTTTCCTCTTAAAAAACGGTAATTTTTATCAAAAGACGGACATGTGGCTCAAATACAGTTAAAAACAGTAATTTTTTCTGTTATATTTTTCTCAGTCTACTACAATTTTTACTGTGCTGACACAGTAATTTTTCCTATATTGTATACATGACTACGCTTTAAGGTACCATCACACAGCTATTCTTAATGGTTTTTTTCTTCAATGCTCGTAGCTCTCCTTTTGGAACGGTCTATTCAGATTATCTTCAGTGGTTTATTTTCGTCCAATCATTTAACATTTGCATCTTGTCATCGTCGCCCTCTTCACAACATTGCTTCTCACTCAATTTCTAATTTCGTCCTTATTCAATTATTTCCCTCTTCACTGTCACTTCTCCGTGATTCGATCTTGCGAGAGACAACTGAACTGGTTGACCTATGAAAGTCCATTTGCATTGATCAATCGCAATGACCAATGATTTAAACCGACGAATCTGTATCTGGATAAAAGTAGTAGATTTAACGACGACAATAAAACATGATTGATGAAAAGTTCTCTTTTCATTCGTTATTAAACGATTATACATTTCGGATAATAACCCAAACTGTAGTTCCAGTGAAATAACGTCGAAAAAAAAAGCTTGCACGAGCTTGTATTTATGGTTTTGTAAAAGTAAATTGAAAAATCGTAATATTTGCAACATATATGATCCGTATATGGCAATAATTGATATAAACTTTCATCCATAAATGTATTTAATAATTTCCTTATATGAAAATCAATTATTGCAATATGTCTATCATTTATGGAAAAACATATCGCCATATTTATTTTGACTATTTACTATATTGTTAATAAAACTCCGAGATACTCGAAGTGGAGCCGCTGCATAATTCCGCGCTTGTTACTTCGCTTTTCTCCAGCGCGGGGCACTTTTTGTCCCGCGCGAGGGAGGGGTGAAAAATGCAAGTCGACGAAGGAACGCGTCGCGGCCGCTTATTTGTCAAGGAATGTTACATTTATGTAGCTCGTAATGGGCGCGATACGGCAGTGCCAGCGAGAGATTGATACCGCGGGCCGAAAGGCCAATGGCGGCCCGTTCCGGCGGAAGTCGCGGCGCGCCCGGGACGAGGGCGTGAAATACGAGCCGCGCGGTTAACGTCGTGTCGCGACACGACGCACCGACGTCCCTGGAGTGGTTCCATAAATAACAATAACCAATCGAAGAACGAACAATAATGGGCATCTGTTTCTTCGTGTGTTTTCAGGTACATTTAGGCGAAGGAATAATGGTCTGTGAGGAACAACTGAGGGCAGTCAAGTGGAGCGATTACAGGAAGTTAACGAGAGGTCTGGCAGCGATACTATTCAGTCCAACTGAATTGGCCACGTGTTCGGTCACGGGGCAACGCTGGAGTAGAGCCGGCTCAGCCGCGGAAAGACCAGTCAAGCCCGCTTTAGACCGTGCCAAGGTTCAAGCCATCATATGTAAGTCAAGTCAATATTCACAGAGAAAAAAAGTTATATTAAAAATTACTATACCATATGAGTTCTGACAGATATCGTCTATGGTGTCAGCATAATTACTATACCAATTATAAAGAAATTTTCCATTCGATATGGTCAATTTTTTTATATTAGTGTTGTAAATTTGTTTGTTATTTTGGTGATTATTATCATACTAGTATATTAAATCTTATTATATCGAATGGAAAATTTCATTATAATTGGTATAGTAATTTTGTAGACACCATAGACGATATCTGTCAGAACTCATATGGTATAGTAATATTTAATATAACTTTTTTCTCAATGTTCAAATATTTTTTTCGCGCCAATGGCCAACTATACTCGTTGGTCCAGTTGTGCGTCAGTCGATGATCAATTCATGTTGAATTTGCGCTCATTTGAAAGGGACGTTTAATTATTCAACTTTGACGGATAGTTTCGCGCGCGGGCACATTTTATTAGCGTGAATTCATTAGTACGTTAATTCGTATTCTACACGATGAAAAATAAATTGAAAAAAATACTGAAGTGCTAAAACAAGTTACTAGTCTTTATTAGTAAATATACTTAAATTCTTATAAAATACCCAGAACATCAATTTTAAGTTTTACATACTTTTATACAAATAACTAAATTTCTGCTAAAAGTTTTTAACAACTTCTTTTATGTTAATTATTTTCTAGTATAATTTTACATAAATAATACGAAATGATTCTTTTCTTCGAGTGATATTTCATAAAATTTTATTTTTGTCCAATTTTTTCAAGTACTTCTTTTATCTGTTCCAAGATAAGTGAAATATTTTAAAGCTTCTTTCTAAAGACTTTCGTGTTATTTCAGGATTTTAGTAAATAATTCTAAATAATCGACTTATAAGTAGCATTTAAATCCAAATAACACAAAACGCAAAACTCTTCATTCGTTCAATTGAATAAACGTTTACTAGACTAAACCAAATATCAAGAACAATTAAGAATGATGTTTGATGTGGTAAATTGAACCACATCAATCGACCATTTATGTGCATTGCAACATAATGGATAAATTAGTTGAAATTTAATTTGTTCTATAGAGTATATTTACATAATTCAAGTATTAGCACATCTTTTTACAATTTTATTTAGTTTATTGAGTATTAAAGATATTTTACGTTATATATGATAATAATTATACATATTGGAATCAAATTTTACCTATTTTCAATTCAGGTATTTTTTCAAAGTATGGTCCATGTTGATAATTAACAAAATGTTTGCTTGTACTAATCAAGATTTACATTAATTTATTAATTCTGCAATAAATAACAAAGATTTATATTTAAGCAAGTCTTTTCTTGAATTGGATTCAAGGAAATTGAATATTCCATTGAACACACCTCAATAGCAAAATATGAATTGACTAATTACTACAATTAACTATCTATCACAAACATAGTTAATTTGAATTTCAATTTACTATGGATTATATTGACGTGATTCATTTATGTTTGCATAATTTGACATTTCCGTTGGTTTCTGTTTACTATTGGATTACATTTGCAGCAGGACTGTACTGAAACTGGCGTGGCAAGAAAAATTGTTCAATATTTTGATAAATTTAATTGAGGCAATTAGTTTTGATCGGCAAAGTTAATAGTACTATTACCAGGCTACAAATCCTTCGCTAATCACAATTTAATTCAGCCAGCTATTAACTGGGAAATTTATGCTTAATAGTGATTTCAAAGTAAAAAAATTTTCCTTTACTGAATATAATGGATATTTGTGATTTAGAATCAAAATTACATATGCAATTTGGGCGCAGTTTAATAAATTCTCCCCTCAAACATTTCACACGACCATTCGAATAACTTGTTACTCTTTTTTTTCTCTTTCTTTTTTTCATGTCAAATCTCGTATTTGCCACAAAGCATAAAATATACTGCCGTTTTAATATCTATTGTGCTTTTAGAATTGTGAAAATGATTTCTGGTATTTCCAACGTTTAGTTCACGACAGTAGCAAATAAAAAAAATAAAAAAAGGAAAAAAGAAAAGAAGCAAGAGGGACTGTGACAAACAGTTTTTTCTCCAGTTACTGTTGTGCTGTACTAAATTACTTGTTCTTCAACTGAAATATTTCCCTACGTGTTATTTCCATGAAAAGTACAAATTTATAGTAATAAAGGAATATATTTCAATGGACGCATCGTAAGAAGCTGTTTTTCAATTTAAAATAGAAATGTTCACCAATGTTTTCTGTCTATAATTATTGGGTCATTTACTTTTTGTTATACATTTTTTTTTATTGGTTTATTCGTGGTTTATGTCGATATGATTTAGTTTTAATTATTAAATACATAATGTTGAAATTATTGGAAAAAAAATGTAAACAAATGTTGAAAGATAGTAGCAATTAATAATAAATTTCTGTATTTAATTTTACCAAAAAACGTATAAAGTATTACAGCAATCACTGATATAATTTAAAAATTACTTAGTAGTTTTTAATTAGAAAATATTAAAACTTGTTCTTACGATTGTAAATTGTGCTATTTTTAATAGTAAAAATGTTCACTTTTCGGACATATTCCCAAATAAATATAACATGTTTTAAATTTTGTTATTACTTTTTTCTCAGCGTATTATTAAAGAATATATATATATATATATATATATATATATATATAATGATCAAGTTTGGAGAACAGTGAATTCGCATTACGAAAATATTTAATTTCAGTCGTGTGAGACGCCTTTACTTTGCATCTTTTTTGCTTCTTGATAATGAATAAATAACGAAAAGCTGCGCCATTCGGCTCGAGTAATTTTACAGTCGCAATACCGCGCATTAATGTATTTTAAATTATTACGCGGTAATGCAGTTCGCGTGGCTTACGCGGACCGACAATTCATTCGAAAATTCAAAGTGCGAAGTGATTTTCACGTTTGAATTAAACATACCTTTGCGGAGGAATAAAATTAAATGGAACAATTTCTGGGTCAAATGATTATAAGACAGAAGCACGTATCGCATTACTACATCTCAAACGTTAACAGCTAATTAATTGCACTCGCAATTAATTTATAACAACGTAGAGTACGTTATTTGGTTTTGAGCTGAGATTTTTTCAAGTAACTTCCACGCTTATATTTGAATTACCATAGAATGTATAAGAAATTCATGAATTATTGTGCACAAATTTTAATGTAAAGTCTTGTTAGCAGATTTGAAAATATGACCGTGCCTTTTGTCACAATTTGACAATGTTTTATCGAAAAGTTAATTTCAAAGAATTTTTGCAAAAATAAGTAGAAGTAAAGAAATGTTATAGTAAGTAAAATAGTAAAATAATGCTGATGAATAAATAACAGTTTTATATCCCTCCCAACAGTCATGTAAAAAAAAGTTCAATCCAATTAATTCGTTTCAGTGGGAAACAACATAAAATTATGTAGACTACGACTTTAATAGCTTTCTTTCCCTTTAAGTGCGCATTCTCGCGCGCATATCTCCACACATTCCTTTTGTTAATATCTTAATGAAAAATTCCTCCAATCGGGTGAAAAGTATACACAACGCCGGTAAATTATTACAAACAAAACCTTCCTCTTCTTTTTTTCCTTCGAATAATTGAAATAACGAATATTGCACTATGCAGAAGCGTCGATTAAACGAGTTCAAATCGCGAGTAATATAATACGATTTCATGGAAAAGTTGATTTCATTTGATTGGAGCAATGATAATTTATTTATTCAATTATGAAATTGAATTCTCCAATAAAGTTAACCTGTTTGTCTTCTGTTTTTGTTTCAAATTTATTTCATGTTTTAATTTCAAAGTTTGCATGTATACAATGCAATGATTGCAAAGAAAAATAAAAGTGCTGGATTGCATCCTGGAAATTTTTGGAGTAAATTTTGTTTTGGAAAAAAATTTTTGTTTCGTTATTTGTTATATTATAAAGTATTAAAATAATTAATATTTATTAAATTCAATACAGAAAATGGATGGAAGGCATGGTAAATTTAAAAATAATATTTAATTTAAAATTTTGCACCAGTAAATTCACAAAGCATGTCATTTTGTACTAGAATTCATTCAATTTAAACACACTATTATATATAGCTGCAACTACTAATAAATTTCAAATAACGAAAAAATACCTCGAACGAAAAAATGGGAAAAACATAAAATACTACGAAACAAAAAATAAAATTCAACGCATAATTTTTATCCTTTTTTTTTGCTAACAATTTGAATTTCGGTATTTATTTTTATCGACAAAATTATTAAAACAAAGTTTCCTTTTTTTTTTATTTATGGGAAGCACGAAGCGGCAAAAGGTCGGCCAGTAATTTTATCACCTGACTTTCCGATAGATGTAAATTCGAAACTGACGTTCGCGTCAAATGGTCCTATCTTTCACAGGCGGTATCTTAATAGACACGTTGGAGCTCCCATTTTTTGCACATGACAAGTTTAGGGTAATCTCATCGTCGGGCTCGCACAAGTGGAAAACGCATTACGCGCGCGCAAAAAAAAAAAAGTTTTTTTTTTATTTATCTTTTGTACCAAAGTGTCTGGGCGAGCTTAACTATTTGCAAATGCATTTTATCTGCGCGCAAACAAGTTTTCTGCCGGGATGCGAACTCGCGGGATGCAACTCCCCCCCCCCCCCTGCAACAATGCAACAATTTCGCTTTCTTTCGCGTTAACATGACAAAATGTCAGGGAGGGCGCGTAACGCGAGATAAGGATAAATGGTCGAGGAATCGCGCAGTCCTTTTGCATCGTATCAGGAATTTGTATTTGACGATAGTCAACCTGTGCCATTTCATTGGAGATGGGACGTGGGGAAGTGTGCAAATTTTTACTCCTCAGAGCATATGGGACTGTTGTTAGTTTTAATAAGTAAATTTAATAATTCTTTTTTTTTTTTGTTTTTAATTATAAGATAATTGAATTTGCACTTGTATTATCTGAACAGGTGAGAAATTTTTCGAATGTTTCGAAGGAAGCGCGCGAACATATTCGCACGATGCCTGGAAGACAAGTTCAATACTGTAAATCAGGATTTACGGTGGAAAGTTAAATAAATAACCGTAATTACGCGATTGGTAATTGTACTGGTAATTACATATTTGCACAAAGTTTAAGAGCTTTTAGCGCAAGCTGCGCCCCGTTCCACGCAAGAACTGGAACGTTATAAATAGATCATCGATGTATGATATTTATGTGCGCGGTTTATCTGCATACAATAGAAATAAAATATAGATGCACCAGTTAACGTCCGATAGCTAATAAATGTCTTGTAACAGGTAACGCGATTTCGTACTTTTACGGCGCGCCATTTTTTCCCCTCCCTCTCGCGGCCTTACTTTATTGCGTGGAATTTTATTGGCCGGATTATCGCGGCGATGTAAATCACACTTATTTAATTATTGTTATTCAATGGGCCGCAATTTGACGATAATTGGAGCGATCGGAAATTAATTTATCGCTCGGCGAGGACAAAAATTTGGATCGGAATTTTAATTGTCATTCCGATTTTGACGTGGACTTTTGAATGGCTCAGCCGGTCCCGTCATTTAATTTGTAACGAGATTCGCGAAATTTTACCGAACTTTCGATAATCCCATTGACATCGGGGATTGTTTGCAAAATAAGACCCGTAAATTTGGGTAAAATTTCACGAATAACTGGCGTCGACTGGGAGATAAATAGGACAAAGGCGATATTTTGGCACACGCGTGTCACACTTAGAGAAATTTATTACTAGTTATTATTACATTATATGATAACTTATAAACTGCGTGCATTTATAATAGAAGGAACATTAGGAAAAAATATGATCTAGGAATAAAACTGGTTATCTCAATCTACGTCACTGTCCTAGTAAAAAGTCAGGGACCTGAGAAGGTACGTCACCCTTTTAGGCCCCCGACGGCTGAACCAATACATACGCTGTCACCGCCCGGTTAATTTTTACTAGGTCACAACCCTCTTACATTGATACTCGATTTTTTTGAAGACCAAACTTTTTTCAAGCAGTGGCTTAGAATGTTGGTAAAGAGTACGCCTGAAGATTGTGATCTAACGGGTTCTATTTTTCTTGATAACATTTTTTTCTAATAATTATAATTATAATTTTTTTAATAACTAATACATCATATTATTAGGAATACTAAAAATGCATGCATATCCATGAGTTCATATAAAATATAGAAGCAATTACTAATAAGTTTCTCTTGTTGTATAACCAATCTGCTAATTTGCCTCGCACGAAGGCAAAGAAATAAAATATCTCGCTGGAATCAAATCAGAATGTTCGCCAGTGTTTTTGACCCGCACTGTTCCGAATAGAAACGTGCGAGTCCTTTGATGAACTTTTTGCGTTCGCGCAGGGGCGTCAAAGAAATGACACACTAACAAAGATTTTGCGACTCAGCGTTCGAGTCAAAGTTCAACGAGCTAAAGGTACTATGACTGTTCGCAAATTATTTTTGATTGTTTCAATGGCATGCAAAACGAAGAATCACGCAGAGAAAAATTATGTTGCATAAATTAATGTTTACATTGTGAATGTGCAAAATTCACTAAATTTAGTACGTTCGGTAAGAAACATTTTTAGATGATATTAATATTATGTATGAAACTGGTTCCGTATTATTCCATCATTGAATTCAACATATTAAATTCAATTCAGTATTATTTTTCTAGTAAAAATTGCTTCAACTGTTTTTTTTGCACTTTCAAATGTATTAAATAATTTTCATACAAGATTAATATAATCAATTTATACCTAATTCAGTTACTACAAATAATTAGTAAAGAGTTTTGGAAAATCATTAAGTGATACTTAGAAGATAAATTTCAAATTATTAGTCATTAATTAGCAAATTATCGAATTAAATAATTTTTTTGTCAGTCCAAAGGTACAGCCTCTAATATATTAGTTTCGAAAGTGAACAATTATGTTACAGAAATTGCAGTTTATATTCTTAACGTTAAAAAAACTTAACAAGTTTATTATCCTTTTAGAAAGTATTTCGCTGGCATTACTAGACTTTAGCTTGCAGAAATAAATTATTTGACGGAGAATTTAAATTTGTTTGAGATTACTGAAATTTAACAGTATCACCTAAATTCTTCTTTTGCGTAGATATGATAATGATAATTTGTAATGTGATATTATAACAAACGGGCTATAATGATAATACATTTTATTTTTATAACAATTATCATTCATTTTACTATAACAATTACTAATTAATGAAATTCTTTTAACAAATAGCTATCACTGGGGGGGGGGGGAAATTATAGTTAAATTTTAAATATTTGTTTTCATAATCTTTCCAATCAGAGCCCTTTTATACATTAATGAAACGTATTACAAATTACAAGTATTCCATAAATTATTCGAAAATTATTACAAAAATATTATCGCACGAAAGTTACCATCGCTGAAAGTTCATCCTTCGAGGTATTAATTTTCGAAGGTGAAAAATCTGCAAAACGTTATTCGAAATGATAATACTTTGAGGTGAAATACATTTACGCGAAGTACAACTATAATCGGCTTGTAGCTACATTTGATGGCTATACGAATATTACTGTACATATCACTACACGCGAAGAAATGCCGTTTTGCAATTTGGGCCAATTTTTATCTCATTGAAATGCAGGTTGTACGAGTTGGCCAATGCTCGGGTACATTTGAAAGAGAAAGAGTGGGCTCTTTCAACCGACTTTAGCGAGGATTCATTGACGCTGAAAGAATGCAGAAATGAAAGAACCCTGATCGAGTATAAAACTCCGCGGCAGATTCGTTAAAATAATCAAAAAAGCGCGCACGGAACAAAGTAAAATGATGTGCATTGAAGAGGAGATGAAAAAAGAAAGAAAATAAAAAAACAATTAAGCGACCTTCGCTAAACGCACTTTCTATTTTCTTCGCAACGCCGCTCATATTTCACTAACAATAAAAATTAAAACTGTTAACACATTTATCCCTTCTTTACAAGCAAAATAAAATAATCATCCCGAGGCAGAAATAAAAACTCATTTATTCAGCATTGATTTATAATCGCTCGGCAACAAATACCGGTTTAACTGCAAATTCGACATAATTTTCGTAAAAGTTTATTTATGACGAATGTTCATAATGATTGCACAACGTTCGGACAATCGCGGCTTTTTATGTTAATTAAGTATTAAACCGAAATCCACGCCGCGTAGTTTTCTTCAAACAGCACAAAGAGAGGCTTAAAAGGAATGAAGTGTAAGAAGAAGTGGAAGAAGAAAAGAATGAAAGAGGAAAGAGAGAAAAAGATAAAAAAAAAGAGGACGCCGTGCAATTTTGAATAGGTTGTGCAAGCCGGCTAAAAAAGCGTCGCGTCAAAAATGGGTCGCTCGAAAGACGTGCGCGAAAACAAAAGTTTCGGCGAAGAAAGCGGGGTAAAAAAAAAGCGGAGGGAGAATGACATTCGAGGAGGAGGCGTCGCTTTCGTAAGATACAATTTGTTGGCTCGCGGCAATTTATCAGCAGCTTTTACGGGCCGGTCAGTGCTCAAGTTTTATTGATTTCACGGGGGACAATAACGCGTATCGATTTCAATAGCGGGGCGAAAAAAAAATGGCAGCGCGTCGGGATGATGACGAATCGGGCGTGAAATTGTCGCGCGCGACACGTGGGCGTCGGGACACGTAACCCTAACAACATTCGAGTGTCATTAACATACGTTGATTGGGTCACGAGTGGGCGGACGTGCGGCTAAATGAAGTGTAAGCAAAATTTGTCTATCCGGCAGATTATATTGTCACGCAAAGGTCGTTGTGAAAGACCGTTTCGCAAACAATGCAGCCGAAGCTGCGAGCAATCGAGCCGATGTTAATTCGTTGGAAGCTAAACAAAAACAATGATTGCGCGCGCTCGAATCCGGGGAAACAAAGACGGATCTAAGTAAACACAAATTTGCATTTGAATGCGCTGAATGGCACCGGGGATAATTGTTGAATATTGCCACAGAGACGGTCGCTTGCCGTAAATTGCGAGCATCATATGTTAGTTCGCTATTTTAGGTACGCAATAATCGTAAATGCTGAACGATATTACAGCAATGCTCTTGGCTATTGTACCGATATATCCCGTTTGGTAATATTGTTGCGTTTATATTCAATGATTCTAGAAAATATATCTACTTAGGGATATGTATCCCTAGTAAAAACTGTATTCCGGCTGAAATACGGTCCCGGGTGGGAATCCGAGTCTAACATCGGGGTTAGATTAGGCACTCCAACAAGATTAAGATTCAACCAAAAATTTGGCGGGGCCCTAGCATGGATACCATTGTACCATTTTGTAACGTGGCACCCCGACTGGGACCATATCAATACTCGACGTTATATCCCCAATCATTGCCCCCGATTAGGTTACTTGGTCTGGTCCCGGCGTGATCCCAACCAGGTTAACTGTATTTGGTCAGACCATGTCATTTTTACTGGGGGTTTAGTACATTCGACTCCAGATGTAGAGTCTTTAGCTATAGCTCTTTAGCATAATCTCAACAGCGATCACTAAATTTAATAATAAATAATCTAATCATTTGACACTCATTTTAAATTAGATATTATCAACGAAAGTCATTCAAGACTTTTGGTTTAAAGTAATAGTATGGTATTGATCAGAGGTGTAGTGTCAAATGCGTGAGTGACTAGTGATCAAATTATACCTCGGAGCCATGGAATTTCGATACGAGTAAATACATTTAAGAAATTATATTTCAAAGCTATAAATGAAAATTATGGTGTAGTATAATAAACTTTGTTGATTGTTGATATTCTTTTTCCTGTGTGTACTTTTAGCATTACTTTTTTTCCAAATAAAAAAATGAGAGCAATTTGTATACATTAAAGGATACAACGGGAATAAAATAAAAATTTAAAGTTGTGTATAAAATTCCAAGTAAGCACGTGGGAAGACAAAATCAGGAGATACCTAAAAGATAAAATTTACATTTCGTGTGTGCAGATTTGGTTTATACTTTATATGCTGATTTTTTTCCCAGACAATACAGTCTTATTAAATGTATCAAATATAAAATTGTAGTTAGCTAATTAACGTTATAATGTATAATATATTTACATTTTTCTAATATCTTAAATTAATTAAAACAAATCAATTATTCAAACGATTCTTTAAAAATAGCTTCAAAGTAATTATGTACTAAAACAATGCAGAAAGATATTTTTAAATTTTCAATTATAATAAATTCAATTGATGAAACAAGTAAGATTGAGTAAATAAGATTTAAAGGTGCAAGATCATGCTCTATAATTAAAGTATTTTTATTTTCTTGCCGTATTCCCCATTTTTAAAGTAAATATATAATTATTATTTACATTGATTTAAAAAGCTTACTTTATTTACTATATTAAATGTTTAATTTGCAGTTTAATTCAGCTTATCAGTAGCGATTAAAATTTTACGAGCCCGGTAGATAATGAGAATTTACACCACCATAGGCTTGACACTGTATTATGGAAAACTTTTTTTCTTCAAACGGCTACGGTAAACAGTGAGGACGACCTTCACTTTTCAGTGTACATTTTTATTACGACTTCAGTAGACTGATGAGAACGACCCTCACTTTACGTTGCACAAACAACTTTTGCATAATATATTTTTCAAAAAGATTATACTTTTGTGTTAAGAAAAATTATAATTTATGCAAAATGGCCTCATTGAAAAGTATGAATAATTTCAACCATAAATTTTGTATTATTAGAAAGTAATTGCATACGAACAATCAATTTGTAAAATTTGCTATTTCGAAAGATAACAAACGAGTTACAAATTTAATATTTCCAGAGATTCGCGTATAAATTATGAACTAAATTGAAATACCTACATATTTAATTTACACTGACGAAATGTAATAATAATGTTTAAATTTTTTTTAATTAATTCAGGGATATCTAAGAAGTGTGAAAAATGTTACCATTAAAAGGACTAAGATTGATAATTGTAAGAACTTTTAGTACTTTATTAATATCAATTTTATATTTATTTATTGCATAGATATTCTATAAATTGTATTAAAAGTAATTATTTATTATAAGTCTTTTTTTTCACTGTGTAATACAGTAAAAATTGTTGTCTAGAATATAATTAATTATTAGTGAATGAATGTCAAATATGTCATCAATAATTTCAGTGTATCGTATACGGAATAGAATTGCAGCGGTAGTAAATATAACATTTTCTATTTGTAAACACGACAAAGGTTTTCGTGTTATTTCATATTATTTTCAAAAGAGGAATTTCAAAATGAGAAACCGGAACGCGGAACTGTAAATACGAATGAATAACTGTATCAACGTTTGACAAATTAATGCTAATCCTTTGGCTCATGAATTAATTATACCTACAATTTGATGCCGTTTCTGTCAAAAGCACTTTCTAGAATAACATCGGTCCAGTGATAGATGGGATCAGATATTTTTTTCCCTAAACAGTAAAATATGTAAAATATGGATGTTTTTCGAGGGTCTTAGAAATTAGAAATAAGCGGAGTTACCTGGCGTAATTTAGATTTAGGTTTCGTCTGCACTATTAATGATAACTCTTTACTTCGAGAGACGAAATACAAGCAAGTGTTCAGCCGAAAGAAATAAATTCTTTTAAAAGACTTAATGTTGAAATATAGATATAGAAAATATAGATAGATAATATAGTAAATACTCAAATTTATTATTTAAATATATTTTTTTAATTGCAACATCTACTGTTTAGGGGAAAAACAACAATAGATGCAGAATGAATGTTGAATAAATGCGTCAACGATGAACGATTACGTAGCCGGGTATCAATTGAAAGAACCTCGTGTCGTAACTCTGATTTGAGTCTGCGGAATTGTTACTTCTTTTTCTTTTGATCTTCGCACGAAATAAAACAAACGCTTTTTCCACGAGGCTGTTCTTCGCTCGGAACGCCATCGTTACTCCCGTTTCTTGCACCTTTACAAAGGGCTCCCTTCCTGAATGTTAATTAATTCGCCGACTTCCTGCAACATCCGTCAGTTGTTTTCCATTATGTTGTTAAAATAGTTTCGCCACTTTTATTGCTCAATTAAAATTAATTTTCAGCGCAAAAATTGCCAGTACAATAAACCTTTCGCTGCCGCCTTAACGAAAATATGAAAAGCTTCCTCGGTGGGGGTAAAAAAGCAGCGACTCCGGGAAAATAAAAAGAGGGGGCCAAAGTGGCGAGTACGAAGAAGGAGGGAAAAAAAAGATTTGCATCACAATAAAGTTTATAATCGCGCGGATCGTCGCAAAAATCGTGCTCACAATACGCACTTGCAACAAAGGCCGATTAAAAGCGCGAATAAATAATTCCCTTTATCAAGCTCCTTATTATTCATCGCGGCAATGGCATCAGCCGCGCTCCGAGTCTATATTTCAAAAAATCACTTTCAGCCTCGCGAATCCATAAATAAGCGTCCCGTCCCGTCAATATCGCGCAATTATCTCCAAATAAAACAGGCCGAGCGGTGCCGTTAAACCCTCGCTGCGTGTAATTTACATAATATTTCAATAAAGATTTCCCATTGGGAGACCGAGACAACAATCCCTCGAAAGTTAGCGGGCCGCAATTTTGCAACGGACTCGCCGGTTAAGAAATCGACGGGGAATCGTCCCGGTCTCGGGATCCCATTGAAAGCCTCTCCTCCCACAACTCGACCGCAAATTCTACTTCATCGAACGGCTTAGACGAAACAGCGACAGCAAAAATCCGGGGTTAAGAGTAAAAGAGCAAACAGAGAGACGGAGCGCGCGCGAGCGAGCGACGAGGACGCGCCGATGCCGCTCGCCCCGGTCGGAATGGGACCGCGCATCGGCCAGTCAGAGGCCACAGCAAGGGTAGAGCGGTCGTTTGCCTTGGCTTGCCTTCAAACCGCCGAGAAAGACCGAGCAACGCGCTCCTCTCCGATACCGATTCCCAGGCGCGGCGCTCGTCCGCCCCGGGCCCCGCTCAAAACTCACCCCCACCTTTCAACGCACCCTTATATTTTGCTTTTTCCATATTTTTCCATGGTTACATATTTTGCAAATGTATTTTGAAAATAATGTTCATTTATGTGTTACTGTAGAATTATTAGCAATTAGGAGCAATTGCGAAAATATGGTCTTGGGCAAAATTGTTAGCTTTTTACAAACAAACTTTTTTGAGCTCATTCGCTTTCTGATCCTATATTATGTGTACTAAAATTCACTTGTAATAATTGGAAAGAGAATTTCAACGATTGTTTATCCAACTTTATCTTAATATACTGCAAGAGTAATTATTAAAGTATTATAATATTCTTGGGTATAATAATTTTTGTGAAAATTATGCTTTCGTTCTTTTGATAATTTATTAATCATGATGGTTACATTTTAAATTCGAAGGATACTTTTATATGATTTACAATTGTAGACTGATTGCAAAAACCGAGCCAAGTGCCAAAATCAAGTTTTTGAGAAACGCAACACTAATTCAAAACAGCAGGTGGCACTCGACCAAAGCGTATTCTTTTACTTAATTTTTAATATTTAATTTTTTTGTCGTTCTGCTTTAAGTTTTTACCGGACAGCTTTGGACACGTAACCCATAATTTAGTACTAAATTAGAAATTTATTTTTTTGTCACTTAACCTGGTTTTTGTAATCAGTTTACAATGATCATTTTAGCAAAAGATAACGTGTAACAGTATACATTTTGTACTCCAATAATATTTGTAAATAACTTAACGTTTTAGCTGATTAATACTTAATTTTTTTACTAAAATAATGCGGGAAAGACACACGAAGATTAAAGATCTTTGATAGTAAAATTACTAGCATTTTAGTAATTAATTTTATTCTTTTCTTGTATTGAACATTACGTTATTTTGATGAACAATATTCTATATATTAGATTTTTAGAAGAAAGTATTTTTTGTTTGATAAAAGTATAAAATTTGAAGAGAAAGCATGAAATTTCAATAATTATTATTAAAGATGGTAATTAATGGCTCGACGTGTTTTTAATAACTGTTATTTGCTCAGTTGCTTGGTGACTTAAGGTAATTTTATTTGTAGAAACCGGGATATTTCAATTTGTTGATTTATTATTAAATCAGAGGATTACAGTTTGTTAAATTAACAGAAATTCTCGACATTAGCTTTTATACTTTGTTTGTCGCGAGTATTATATAGATGATGGGTTTCTTATTTAGCGTTCTTGAACTCTTTAACATACTTTCAACCGTTTAAATGAAAAAAAATAATTTCTATAAACGAATCAACTCAACCGGTGCACAACTGGACACTATTTATTATTAATGAGCAAACGATATCAAAGTTAACGTACTTATTTTTACTATTTTCAATCTTACAGAGTGGTCAAGTTACTCATAAAAGTATAGAATATCTTTTATATTACTTTTAAAAATGAATTTACTTCAATTAATAAATTCTTTTTAATTATGATTCATTTAACTTCATAATCTATTTACAAATATCAACAAAATATAGTGTGGATGGAATTTAATATAATTACAGTTTTTGTTTTTAAAAATCATTAATTCAGTAATAGTAAAAAATGAAAAAAGGTTTTGTTCAATTTATTCATCTTCTATTTTGACATTTGTTTTTGTCATCAATTTTAGACCAACACGTGCGGTCTTTTATAATTTTGAAAGACGTACTCTTGTAGCATCGTTAATTATCGCACACGACAATTGATTTGTTTTCTTCATAAAATTTAAACAGGTACAAATGATTCTCGATATTTCATAAACCAGTAAAATTTGACGTAGGAATATAGTAACCGAAAAGAAGAGTATATATAGATTAAAAGGTTGAATATAAATGAAATATAGATGTCAAACAAGTAAAATATTGTTTTATCAAAGTCACACGGGTTCATAAATGAATAACTAAAAAACTGTAATCTATAACTGTGTTTGTGAGCAACTAAATTCGGTTGTAATCTTAAAAATATATTTGTTGATCTCATTATCTTTATTATTATCTTCGATTTTGTAAGTAATAATATCAATCAAACGCATTGATAAAGTAAAGTTAAAAGCAATTGTTAAATAAATCAAATATTTATTTATGGATTAATAAAAAGCTATTTGAAATGTCTATTGACGTAAACCACTCGACCCAGGGGTTATACTGTTTATCACGTAACGTGTAGATTGCAAGTTCAAATGGTAAATTTAACTATCCATCTTCTCAGACCCCGTAATTTTTTTTTCTTTATATTACTGCAAACTCAAATTAAACAATTGAAATTAATATTTTAGACATTAAAAGGTAAAAAACAATGTTATTAAGAAAGGATTCAATTCCAGCAAATAGATATACACTGCAATTATTTTAATTGTATATTTAAAGTAAATTGAAACATACGAAACTTTTATTGTAATAGTAATTACCAGTCGCTTTTTCCATTCTTTTTCTATTAAGTTATAAAGGCTGTATTTTGTAGTAAATGTAAATTTTTTTGTTTAACTAAAGTGTATAATTACTCTGTAAATATTCAAATTGATATGCTCATTTTAAGTATTCTTAATTTCTTTTCGTGTTTCTTTCATCACCTAATTATTATTATATTTATTTATTTAACAAAATGTAATACCTTAATATTTTATTAACATTACATTAAAGGAAGTGTTACAACGAAGGAAAATTATGCCAAACACTTCGTATTGTCCCATTTGGGAAGTATGAGAAAAATATGATTAAAGAATGTTCAACGATATTGTTACGTAAACGTCGATTAAATGTACATATTACTATTTCCTAAGTTCACTGCTGAGAAAATAGGGGCAGTCACGATTGCTAATACAACTACCTTAAATGTAGTATAATTAATTTGAAATTTCAAGCTGAAATAATTTTTAGTTAATTAAAGATTTATATGTTTGTCTAGCAATTTAAATGGAAAATTTAAAATTCTTAGTATTCCGTAAACATTTTCAAATGCTTCCTTATCCAGTGAAAAGAAAAATGCACAGAAAATCATTCGGTAGTATGAAGATACGTGAAAAACACTGTGCGATAATAGCTAGAAATGTCGCGAATATTTCCGGCCCCATAAAAGGAGAAGTCGTGATATGCAGTGTGTTTTAAGTATTTAAAAATATGATTGGGTAAATTGTAAAAAATTGTATCCTACATTCTTGCACAAAACTTAGATGGTATGGTGTGAAAGCATGTCTTTAATTAATCTTTCCATTTATTACGAGTTAAGTTATTCTGATGACTTTCGTGATTTGTTAAGAAGCAATGAATAACACAATTTGATTTATATTAAAAGAAACGAAACTTCTCTATGGATATGTTGTTAGTTTATCAATAAATAATCACAATTTATAAATTTAAAAAATATCCACATAAAAGTAAATGATAAAAGTTTGTTTAAAAGATATTGTTAATGAAATATTTCTAATTTCACGAAGGAGTTCCTACTGTTTTCTTTAATATTCAATAATTCAAAAACTAATGTATAATAATGTCTTTGAACCTTATATTGCATTAATATGTAAATAACATAACATTTTAGTAGAAATCTTTTTATTAACTTATTTTTTAACTATAGTCCTAATATATTTAAAACGTATAAATTAAAATGAAAATTGTAAACAGTAGTTAATGTAACATTTTATCTGTAAATTTGTGAAAGTCTACGTATATATTCCTGGGAAATATATTAAGGAAAACAAAAAAATGGAATTGCACTCATTATCATGCAAAAAAGACTAAAATAGAAAAGATAGAGTATGTTTTACTAACCCGAACGTATTGTTTTTAGCTGAGAATATTTCTAAAAATAATCTTAAACATTTATTTATTTAATACATAATATTGATTTTTAACTTTATCAAGGTATACATAATTAAATCTTTGAAACAGCTGAAGTTTTCTACGCTTAAAGTTTTTCAGTACCACAATCCGGCCTTTCACTCGTCATTAATTACAATTTCTATTATTTTATTGTTAATTTTTAATTATTGAACCTTCTTAAGCATTCCGGTTTAATAAGAAACGCAAAAGCAAGTTTATTTAACAAAAAAATAAGCGTAATTCATCCACGTTTTATAACGAGAAAGAAAGAAAGAGATACTCTACTTTACGATCAGGTGCGCAAAGTCGTACGAAATGAACACGCCGAACCATAAATAGTATTTAAAGAGTTGCAGACAATACCACATTATAACATTACACATCTAAGATTAAGACCTAAAAACCTTTCCTCTCTGTAGCTCAAGATCATTGCGGGGAAAAATCTCCCACACAATACTCCGGGCACCTCTTAGTTGGAACGGCGTAGACAAAAATTACTACAAAATAATGAAAAGTAAAGCGGGCCAAAAAGAAGTGTAATAGCAGGACGCGAGAGGTGGGGAGGGGGGGGGGTGGGGAAAGAAAAAGGGAAAGAAAAATGAAGGGACGAAAAACAGGATGACTGGGGCCGCGCGCGGCCTGGCACAATCGAGGCCCGTGTAGCGTGCCCCCCTGTCGCCGGACCTGTTGAATCCAGTCTCGTCGCGCGCATTCCACCGATCGGCATCGGGCCGGATCGGCCGGGCTCGCGGCTCGCCGGCGGTTTTCGGCCGACGATCGGGGCCCACCACGCGCGACCTTCGGCAACGGTCGGGGGGCCGTCGGGCGTCCTCGGTCGCGCCCGCTCGGGCTCGAGCGCGGAGCTGAGAGTGCCTCGATTGGTCGGCCGGCGGGTCCAGTCGCGGTGCGGCGCTCGGCCGAGGCGGCAAGCACACACGGGATTATTTGAAAGACGGGCAAAATGACGCGCGCAAGCCGAGCGAGCTTTTCCTCGCAGCGGCCAATTTGCCTGTGAGCTTTTTCTGTGGTGACAACTTTTTGTTCTGTGCCTTGTGAACCGGATGTTGTTGGATGTTGTGACGCGCAACTGTTCGACTGTGCTTGGATGTGTGAAACACGATTGAAATTCCGAATTGTTCGGCGAATCGTTGCGCGCGCCTACCTGACGGAATCAACAGGTGGCATCTCACGAACTAAGGTACGAGTTTACACGGCGACAAAGCCCGCGAGCGTCGCTATCATTGCTGGTACATACACAGTAGTCCCCTAAGTCGCGAGCGAGGCTGAGTTGTGTCGGCCTGCGCAAAGTCCGTTACCGAGGTTCTTGCCGGCAAGCCTTTGCCTTTATAAACGGCGTAAAAAGTAAATTTACGATGCACCGGGCCGAAAGCAGGTGCCTTTGTGCGGCAACTGCGATTCGGAGATTAGGGGGGAAGAGACCGGCACCAGCGGGCCGCGTTTCGTACTATTGCAACAAGCTTCGGGGAAGAGAAAAGGAGAAAAGTAGTCGTGTCGGCGGCAGAAGGGGGATTCTAGATGAATTGGGTGTAAGGTAGCTAACCGGGCAACTTGTTGTTGGATTCAACGAGTCGTTGAATAGTGGCGGGTACTTGACAGTTCTAATCTAATGTCCATCTAATATAATCCTGTAAGCGATAAAAGGCCATAATTCGTTTCCATAAGTCACGGCTGCACCGGACGAAATCCGGTCCATGCAGTGTCGTAACTCTCTGATCACCACTTTCCACAACAACGGCAAATTGCCTAAGACCTCCGGACTCTACCGTTAACTCATTCACATTCTTTTTTCCCTTTTTTCTCTTTTTTTTTTCGCCTCTCGCTTTTTTTCCCCCGAAGACGTAGGGAACAAATTGAATGCATTATCGTTGCACGTAAAACTGGCCCGGGTTTTTGCTGTTGTTTTTTTTTTTTTTTTTTTTTTTTTTTTTTTTTTTTTTTTTTTTTTTTTTTTTTTTTTTTTTTT